>VHZZ01000016.1:74881-90568 GCA_009801015.1 Silene noctiflora
TATAAATTTCATATTATGTTCACATATTTTAATTATGATAAAAAATAGAAAAAATGTACGAATATTAATAAATGGTATAGTATATAACTATTATATATATCGAAGTAGCAATTTTCCGTATTTGGAATTTGGGTTGAATGTCGAACTAGGTGCGAAAAAGATGATGTATTTCTTATTTAGTATGTTATTTGTACCAAATTGAAAAATAATGCAGGTRTGRTGAATAAATTACATATAAATAGTAGAATAGTCCCACATCGAAAGAGTAGCATAAGATGAGTGATTCTATAATTATAAATATGAGAAATCATTGGAATTAAGGAATCAACCCAAAAAATTTTTAGTCTCTTAAGTATTGTCTTAGAGAGCTCTTAMGAGTTTGTATCATTYTCTCCACAATATGATATAATTTTCTATATTATATTCAAGTGACGATGTTTATAATTTTTATTTATAAAAAAATTCATACATTTCACTTGACAAAAAGTAACAAAAGAAAAAATGAAAATTATACAATTAGATTATTCATGGTAAAAAAAATGGTTGGATGTCGAATTAGGTGCGAAAAATATTGTGTATTTCTAAGTATATTATTTGTCCCACATTGAGAAATAATGTAGGTGTGATGAATATATATACTACGTATAAATAGTTGAATTGTCTCACATCAACATATTATCATAAAGTTGGGGCTATCCCATGACTATAAGTCTATAAGTAAGAGTATCGTTGAACTTCGGTATCAATTCAATTCCTCAAGTATTGTTTTCGAGAGCTCTTATAAGAGTACGTCAGTTACAACAATAACATACAAATATTAAATCTTACAACCTTTTTTCATTAACAAAGTGTTTTATGTTTTATTTTATTTGAAAAAAATATTTTAATCTTATGTAAACAAAATTAGACATAAAATGCAAAATTATACCTAAGTTAATTACCCCGTTGCAACGCACGGGAGTCAAACTAGTCATATACTAAAACTACATTATTTAACAATTAAGATGATAATTCACAAAAAAATTTAAGAAACAATTTTCATTTTCCGAGACATTAATCTTTTACTCTGTGTCTTTCAGGGTCAACTGATCAAAATATTATAAAATGGCATCTATTAGGGAACTATTTTACACTATAAACTATAATTTTCTACTCTTAACTTTGTTTTATGAGTCATAGTAGATGATTGTTTTCTCGTAAATTGAAAACATCTTACGGGAGCACTTTAAAAGAAACAAGAGTATACAACTCTGTAGAACACAAATTTTCATTTATGACGATCATTATCCATCATCAGGTTAAGACGGGTCAAATATATTCCAAATCGCATCACAATAAGACCTGACAAATTTGACCTGACCCGACCCCGAACTAGACCTGAACCCAAATTGATCTGACTCTAATGTTTATTATTGCAAATTGATTACTATTCATAAATAACTTGTTAATAGCTGACATGAGAATGACCCGAACATGACCCGATCCGATCCGATCCGATCTGACACAATGCCTACAGACCCAAAATGACCAGACCTAAAATTGATCTGACTCGAACCCAACTCGATTGACCCGTTTGTTAGGTCTAATGGCAGGTTTCATAGAAAATACCAAAAGTTTGTCTTTATTACCAATCAGCGGATGTATTTTACCTGTTTTAAACTTAACACGTATAATTTCTGTCTTAAATAAGGGTCACTGATACTATAAACTCAAAAATGTAAGGTAACAAGGTCAACCTATATTAATGTGATTAATTAACATTAACCACAACATAAAAAAGGTCCTCTTCTTATATTGTACCCTCCCTTAATTAAAACAACATTAAGTAGTAAAATAAATGAGAGAAATAAAAGAAAGAACAAAGAATTGAATGCCACGCGGTTCGGTGAGGCTCACAGCAAAGCTGACTTTTGTAAACAAATGAATTTAATGCATTTGCTGTCTCCTGTTGACTCTTTTGATTTGATACCATGGCAGACCCATCGTCTCCTTCTCTCCAAGTCAGCGTATTAGTCTTCCACTCTACGATTTTGTAGATTTCTTGTAGACTCTGTGTAGAGGGTTAGCACAGACGGCCGTCTTTACAATGTCGAAATCGTCTACAAAATTCTTGTTTAAAACGGCTGTAAAAAGCTCTAGTAAATGTAAGAGTGGAGCCTAGTAATTAAAATTTAGATGAAATTCTTAGGCGACTTAGGTTCAAACCTTCTCAATAACAATCTTGAGGAGTGTAGTTTATCGTCTTAGGTTATGGTCTTTTAGACTTCGAGTCTGTCACTCTCGAATGACTTACCTGATATACGTGGTTTGCAAGCTATCGAGTATAGTTAGGGAATTACCCATTACGAACCAAAGGTAGGGGATGCCAAGAAAAGACTTGGCAAGCAGCTTAATTGAGTGACTTTACAATAAGTCGGGTAAGATTTGCTCATTTCAAGTTTATAATTATTAAGTTATTTAGGGATAATGGTCAATTTTCAACAAAAAAAAAACATTGGGGTCGGGTCATTTAGGGTTGGGTGACAGGTCAGGTTATTTGGACCGCGTTATTTCGAGTACATCAGATAAGTATAAATACGTTTTACACTTACAGAAGTTGTAAGAAAAACTTAGTGGAAAATTATTGGACTTTAGTTGGTTTTTTTTTTTTAAAGGTTATTGAATTGAATTATAGTTTTGTTGCCCTTTTCTTTGATAAAATTTCATCTTCTAATTAACTTGAAATTTAGATTCGACCAGTACTTGAATTATTGTATTACGATTCGAGAAATATAATTATGGTGTGACATTATATTAGAAATTAAGTGGTCGTTTATCCTAGTTAAATTATCATTAGCTAATAACAGCCAAGAATAAATTAGTCACAAATAAAATTAAAATTCGTTACTAATTTAAGGATTATCTAAACATTAAACAAATACTCTCATATTCATATATATATATACGAGATTAAGCAATTCTAATACGAGGTAAAAACAAATGCCATCATTACCAATTTTATCGAACAGTGTCTTATTTGAAAAATTCACTACGCTCTACCCCATATTTTCAAGACTCTTTATTACAATACCTAATTTATGATTTCTTGCACACATATTTTGAGAAAATATGTAGAATCAAGTTACTCCGTCTATCAGAATATGTATGTATTTCTAAAGTATTTCATTATTTACAATAATTATAACAATAATAATAATAATTAATACAATATTATTTATTGTTTTTTTTTTTTATTATTATTATTATACTCAATACATTGGCTAACTTACATTACCTGTCCACCACAAGACTTCTATATATATGTAGAGACAAGGGGTATGCTTACTCGTGGACCATTGTCTCTTTTCTCTAAAAAAAATCACATTTAACAAAAATAAAACCAAAACTTCCTCTCACTATTAATCACACAAATAATTCTACATAGTACTCCATCTTTTAATTTAACCTAATTCAACAGCTTGGAAAGTAAAAATTAGACTTATTTTTCCATAGTACTTATCATTTTAATTAAGCTTAAATAAGTATATATATAATTAAGCTTAATACATACAAATTAAATTAAAATTAAACAAGATCAAAAATAATTAAAATGGGAAGACCTCCATGTTGTGATAAAATTGGTGTGAAGAAAGGTCCATGGACTCCTGAAGAAGATATCATCTTAGTTTCTTATATTCAAGAGCATGGTCCTGGTAATTGGAGGGCTGTTCCTACTAATACTGGTAATTACTCGTATTTCATTTATCTCGATCATTTGTTTAACTCTGATTGAAATACCCTTGCTCTTCACCATGAATATAAGATGTTAGTAGTTGACCGAGACAGAAAGAGTAAATTTTTATACTCAAGTTATTATTTTTATTCATCATGTAGATTTCGAAAAAATTTAGGTTTTTCTGAGCTGGTATACCATGTCACTGTACACTCTATTTAATGACAAACCATATACTTTATTCCGCTTAGATTATGCTTTGTTATTTACGACATACTTCGTATATTGTTAATTTCAATTTTCTTATTGGTTTGGATCTACGATGATGTGATATACTCAGTGAACATAAACTAATACTCCAAAAGCTCATAGTTCAATCCATAGTCAAATATTTTTAATTAGGGTTAGATTTCCTGTTTAATTTAATTTATTAGGGTAGGGGATTCTTGGGAAAGATCAATATTTTGCATTTATTTTTAAGATTTCAATTTTTTTCCCTTTTTATGTAATTTTACTTGGGTTGAGCTCATGTTCTGCGGCTTTAATTATCTATTTTTAGTGGGTTGGTGATCAATAAATTATGTGTATTTATTGCCCTAGTACCATGCAGCTGGCAACTTCTTAATACTTTCATTTTATTTTTAAATTTTTAAATTTAATTTCTTTTACTTTTTTTAATTATGTAGGGTTAACTAAATTAATGAAGTAGCACATATCATAAATAAATTCTTAATTTTTGAAAATCTTGGTTGGTATTTTAGGGTTACGTAGATGCAGTAAAAGTTGCAGACTGAGATGGACTAATTACCTTCGTCCTGGTATTAAACGTGGAAATTTTACTGAGCAAGAGGAGAAAATGATCATTCATCTTCAAGCGCTTTTGGGAAACAGGTAAATGTTCATCCTAAATGTCACATAATAATTTGACTATGTCATACTTTCTCGAGTTATTTTTGTGTTAAACGGTCTAACACCATTAATCATATTCCTCCATATCAAATTAAAAATACAATATTAGATGGTTATTTTCATCGAAAAATTTGTATGTTCGTAATTCGTATATATAATATTAAAATTAAACAAATGATTTGAATAGAGTGATATATTTGACGACATATTGTCAAATTATCAAGAATAAGGTTATCTTAGTGAATGAATTTTAATCGAGTAAATCATCTGATATTATTGTAGGACTCTTAAACTTTAAAATTAACAGAAAATTGTTTTTCTAATTTCTTACGAAATTTCCAATACTAGTAGAGCAATTTATTACTCATGCATTTATTCATGCTATGGGATCTGTCACGAAGATAAAATAATACTGCAAAAGTGAAAATGTATGTATAAGTGTTGCAATCAAGTAGAATTTACATCACCACAACATTTACCTTTTTAGAATGGGATACGGGATGTGGTATTGAAACTCGATACCCCTTCTCATATTTAAAATATTAGATCTATAAAAATAATAGAGCTTTTATCAGGGAATGTGAGAGTGTAGTATTGAATCTTGATATCATTCGATGAGAGCCATGACACCCTATCATGCATTATCCTTTATCATTTATTGTATTTCGTTTGCATGTAGTAAATGATACTCCTTATTGAATATTGATGTACCCGTAAATACTATTATTGTCTTTTACAGATGGGCAGCTATAGCATCCTACCTCCCACAAAGGACCGACAACGATATCAAGAATTACTGGAATACTCATTTAAAGAAGAAACTAAAGAAAATCGAAGGGCAAAATGGTCAAACTACACAATCCCAAGAAGGGTTTTCACCCAACAATTCTTCCACATCCACCTCCTCATCCCACCACAATAACTCCAACAAAGGACAATGGGAAAGGAGGCTTCAAACTGACATCCACTTGGCCAAACAAGCCCTATGTGAAGCACTATCAATTGACAAACCCGATCTAAAACCCGACCCAAAAATGACCAGACCAGCATACGCTTCAAGTGCCGATAACATAGCCAAATTACTAGAGAATTGGGCCATCCAAAAGCCCAATTCCGGTCCATCATCATCGTCTACCGGCCCATCACCCAAATCACCCCAAGAGTCCACCCAAAACTCCTCAACAACAATCCATACTAATAAAAACAAATATGATTGTTACCAAGGGTTAGGGTTACTCTTTAGCAACTTAAACACTAAATCAAACTCCTCAATAGGGACAGCATCCGGTGACAACTCCATAGAGGTGGCACAAGAGGAGACCAAGCCAAGCTCGGTGCAACCCATCGCGACGACAGAAATGCCACTATCTTTGCTAGAGAAATGGTTGTTTGAGGAAGGTGTGATTAGCCATGATCACCATGCTAACTTGCTTGACATGTCCTTAGATGATCCATCTGTCTCAGCTCAACTCTTCTAGGATAACATAAGAGTTACAACTTTGTTGCTCTTTTGTTTTTGTTTATTTAATTTCGATTTAATCAGTATAGGGCTTGTTTGGATTGATAGTAATTATCAATGGATAATATAGAGGTAATAAAGTGAAAAGTAAACAATTTTTTCACTATATCACCCCTTGAAAATTACGCTCAATCCAAATAAATTTTTATAAGTATTTTTTTTTTCATGGTAATTGTTGTATTTGGACTACTTGTTATTGATGACTTCGGAATGATTAAACAATGTCACATAAAAGTGTAAAATAGGAGTCGATTTTAAAAGAATGTGGTATTTAATATGACACATGAATAATGTCATACAATAATTTATAATAGCTTTTTAACAATATTTGTGGTTACAAATTTTGAAATTTTAATATAATTATGTTTTATCACATGCATAGAAACAAAATGTCTACACTCCATATCGATCCACCCGTGCATGATAGAATTAAAATGAAATGAGCGCAATATAATCCGTTATTTATATAGTTTGAAATTAAACATAAGCATACATTTCAATTTAAAAAAAATATTAATAATCAATAACATAACTTGAGACACAAAAATCAAAAAATTTAACTAGAGAAATTCGATAAAAGTTTTTATTTTTTTCGGAAAGACCGTCCTCCTTATACCTAAAAAAAATTCACCAAATGTAATATAAAAGTTTAAAGATAAGGAGTACGGTACTTGTTCGGATTTTTTTTTTCAAAGTCGATTTGTTCATTGCGTAGGAGTTAGGAGGCTTCGCCATTGGCTATGTGACACCTCCTATATATATGCGTGGTCCATTGCAAACAAAACAAAAGAGTGTGAATTCTAACCATTTCCTAATATGAATAATGGCCCATTTCACATCAAATAGTTCTAAAAGTAAACTAAAATTATTCACAAATTCTCATTGAAGACGGACACTATCCGTCACAAGCAGACGCTTTGAAAATTATTAGACAAGAAAATTATAAAAGCTAGCTAGAAAACAATTTTTTGTAAGTAATTACTAGCGGAGAAATGTATATATTATGGAAATCGATAGAGCGTCACCTTATAAGTAAAAAAAATTGAAATAGTGATAATTTTCACCGTACTTATAAGAGTAGAGACGTAATTTTCCATCTATTGATTTAACTAAGATACTAGTGAAATCAAATTTAGTCTAATATTAACCTAATTTATACGGTCTTAATTTGAATTTAACTAAGTAGTCACATAGTTGGTTTTTTTAGACTTGAGACTCAACTATTATAAATATTCCTATTACGCTTCCTCACTCAAATGCCCACAGGCTCCCCCGTACCATGTGAGATTCCACTTCGTGAGTTTTTGAGGTTGTCAGGATTCGAACCCGTGACCTTCGGTCACACTGACTCTGATACCATGATAGATGAACCAACTCAACCAAAACCTTAAGGTGATGGTTGAGGCTCAACTATTATAAATATTCCTATTATTTCATGCAACGAATGTCGCACGAAAATTGGTGTTGGCAAAGAGAAAGCCAAAACAGAAGATAATTTTCGACGTTCGCAAGAAATAGTGGCCAAGGACAGGGATGGAGGAGTGCGCATAGCAAGAAGAAGCGCTCTAGTAGAAGCTGCAAAAACAGAGTCTGCGGATTTGGAGGTTAGAGATGAAAAACCACTGAGTCCGAAATGGAGACTAGAAACGTACGTCTAGAAATCAAGCGCATCACAAACATGTAGCAGTAAAAATCAGCCAAATGTGCGGAAAGATTTGTAGAGGCTTCATGAACAAGAGGTTTCGTTGGAAGTGATCAGCCAAAGGTGCAGAAAGATTTGTAGAGGCTTGATGAACAAGAGGTTTCGTTGGAAGTGAAAGAGACAGGAGCGAAGGGAGTTGTTGATGTGAGGCAACCAAAGTGTCTGTCAGATGACAAATCTGTGAAGGATCCGCTAAGCAGTTATAAAAAATCATCGAGTTACGAACAGACCAGATGGCTTTGAGAAGGCAACAAAGGTAGAGCAGGCGATGAGAGAAAAAAATCCGGCTGGTGAAGAAAGTACTTAATGAGATCAGCAAGCCATACAGAGAAACCAGTATGAGGATTTGCAACCGAGTTGATACCAAGTGGGGAAGAGCGCGACACATGTTGAATAACAGGACATGATCGAAATAAATGATTGGTAGTCTGTGGGTGCTGATAACAGAAAATACAAGTTGGACAAACCCGAACACCACGAGAGACTAAATTGGTAGATCTAGTCATAATAGTGTGAACCAGGCGCCATAGAAGAAGAGGGAACTTGGTTGACATATGGGATTTCCAGATAAGTTTCCAAGGGAAGAAAGTGGTTGAAGACAACACCCTTGGGGCAGAAAGATGAGACACAAGATTACAAGTAGTGGAGGACCTTGCTTTCGTTGGGAGACTCCATCTGAGAGCGTGTCCGACTCCGTTGAACATTTGAGTTCATATATTTCGGGAAGAAATGATCATTCAACTTCCTTTAGTTCGGTAATTAAGCGTAAATATTCATTCAACTTTCGAGTCTGTCACCCTCAGGTGGCTTACCTGGTATACGTGGTTTGCAGACTATCACATATACCCGAGGGTTTACTCAGTGCCCACCGAAAATAGCGGCTACGGGTTCCCTCGTCACCAAAAAAAAATAAAAAAGTCAAATAATTAGATTGAGAAATTTCTAGGCACATAAAGTGTATCACGTTATTAAACATCCAACCAATGCAAGTAATAAAATTTGCACATATTCCCTTGAATAGTTATGTACTCCCTCCGTCTCAGTCATTTGTTGTCCTTTTTCATTTTTGGATGTCTCAATGAATTGTTGTCCTTTCTATTTTAGAATTTCATTTGATGAGTAATTTGATCTTTCACATTCAATTTAATCCATTTATCATCTTATAATTGACTTCCTCCTCTTTCCTTGGTCTTTGTGTCAAAACCAAAGAACAACAAATAACCGGGACGGAAGGAGTATAAACTAAGTAAAATTGATTACGATTGTATATCTTGTGTAACACACTCGATGTACTAATGTACACAACAATTTTATCCAACAAATAGCGACACTTTATACGATTACAAAATATTTTTTCCACCAAAAAAGCGACACCCATAGAAGTATTTTATCCACCAGAATAACGACAACCTATAGATCGATGTCTTACTTATAACAGTGAAGACTTTTAGCGAGAGTAAATGTCTTATATGTGGTGCTTAAAACGGTAATTAAGGATTACGACTTGTTACTTAATTAGGGTATTTTTCACGTACGTAAATATACAACCAAGCTCGTTACGCTACAAAAGTTGGACACTAGAATAATTAAGTACTAATGGTAGTAATTATACGATCACGGTTCACGGACATGATAATTGATCACGACGTGTTTTTCCAACTCTTCGTCGAAACGAAATCGGCTACTTTATTAGACATACCTACGTTCATTGATTACAATTCCATAATTTCTTTGTTGGTGTTGACGACATTTCCATGTACTATATGCTCAATTTAAGGCTCTCTAAGATTTAAACACCGAATTGGATCATAAATTACCAATGTTTATTCAAATTCGGTAGTCTTTCATTTACAGAAGTAAGTTGAACTATTGCGCCAATATCATCACTAAGGACTTAAAACGGTAATAACTATTTTAATGGTAAAACGGATCTAAATACTACAGTACAATTTTATGATATAAGACTAACTTTTTGCTATTACCAAGACATTTACTTTTCTCATATGATACCTATTTGTATCGATTTTACCATTAAAACGAATATTGTCGTCTTAAAGAATAATTAGTGGGGTTCATGTATAACACCCGGCCTAATTGTGAACCGGGAGCGGTTGCTCACGGTAATTTGGCTCACATATCAATAACACGGGTCTTTTTCGAACGCATTTTGGCATACACTTATGCGCATTCTGGAAACTTCTTAGGAGGTCACTCATTCTAAGAATATTCCATTACTAAACACGCATAAAATTTGAGTTCTTATCATGCGTTTCCAAAAAAGAAAGTGGACCTTTTTCATCATATGAGTAGTATTTTCAAATCTCTACCATTGGTAACACCGCGGCCTAACGTAGATCGGAAATGGTTACTCACGTTAACTTGTCAAGCTGTGTACATGGCCTAGAGATCAACACGAGTCTTTTTTAGCACATTTTGGCATCACTTATGTGTATCCTGAAAAACTTCCCAGGATTATAAGGTCACTCATTTTAAGGTTACTCCCTAGTAAGCGCTTCATTATGGAGTTCATATCATGAGTTTCTTATCATGAGTTTGTAGAAATGGAAGTACATTTTGTTGATAAAAATAGTAATTTCAATCTCCTTAATCACTAGTCATTTAAACTTATGAACCGACCACTTCAATGATATTACACGCGGTCCATTATCTTAAAAACAATATGGACAAGCCATCTTTCTTTGAGGCGATTGTAGTCCATTGCCGATTGTGCCAATTATCCTCTTACTCGTCCAATGACGATTATGATTCCGATAGATCGAACGATTTTAAAACGAATGTCGTCCCCAAAGTTAATACCATAAGAAGACATTAAGTGTACTATTCTCGGGTCATTTTGTAGAAATTTTGTATGTTAAGACTTAAACAAAAACAAGAGTTGTAATCATTGAAAGAAAGAAGGTTATAGTAGTAAAAGCCGAGGTGCCCACAGCAGTTGGTATATGTTCCTTTGAATTTTACAAGAAAACAATAAATATGTTGGTGGCGGCTAATCGTAATGCCTTTGTCCAACCCCTCCAATTTAAAGTCCACACTGTGTCGATTTATGATTTGCTCATTTTAACTTTATATCATTTGTTTATTTTATGTGCCAACAAAATAATGATCGAGTACAAAAAGTATTATCTTTTCATTGAAAATCATGTCATATCATTCTTTAATCTGTTTTAACTTGTCATTTTAAAATCAGATAATGATGAATTATGGCAATATAAAAGGATTTTAAAAGACTGTGCAAATAGTACGGCAAGAGTTTTTATGCATGAAAACTATCTAATTATCCTATAATCTGTTAATTATCAAACCCCCTTTCTTAATTCTGTTAATTTTATTTGATAGTCAAACCTAGTAGAATCCCTTTCTTAATACTGTTAATTTTATTTGATAGTCAAACCTAGTAGAATCCCTTTCTTAATTTTATTTGATAGTCAAACCTAGTAGAATCGCACATGGGCCGGGTTGCACTCATTAAGGAGGAGAGAGTGTCCACTTCATAAGTCTAGGGAGGTTTCATCTCAAAACCAGTTGACAATGGGTGGAGTAGTTCCCTGACTTATATAAAGTAGATTACACTTATTTCTTTCTCCAATATGGTAGACCAACATGTGATATCATCATATGCCCCTCACATGTAAGGTTTCTTTTTCGATCGATCGACATAAACGTAATTCTTTCCAAACCTATTTCATCGGGCGGTAACGTCGTCGTTTTTCGGACCTACCAAATAGTGGCCCGACTTCACCTTTCGTTGGATGGAAACGTCATCGCTTTTCGGGCCTGTGTCCGCCTCACAACCCATGACTAAACTTTGGGCCCTGATATCATATTATTGAAACCGCACATGAGTTGGTCGCACCCAGCAAGAAGGATAGAGTGTCCACTTCATAACTCTAAGGAGGCTCCATCCCAAAATCAATTAGCAATGGGTGGAATATGTCCTTAACTTCTAAAGTAAATTTCACTTACGCGGTTGCGTAGTCAGGAATTGACTCCACCGGGACGTGAACGGGTAATGGTGTAAGGAAAACTCGAAAAAAGTTGGAAAGTTTTTATTAAAAACTTTGAAATTTTCGACTGTCAGTGAAGGTGAGCGCCCCTACTAACCTCCTAGCTCCACCACTGTCAACATGTGATATCTTCACAGGACTGCTATTAAAATATGTTAGCCATAATATGTCAACATTATCCGCTGTTATAAATATGCTTTTACTCTTTACCAAACAAAGCCATAATATCATGACAAATGAGATTTTGTAATTACGAAAACAATAATTGTTGCAAAAATGTAATCAAAATCCAAATAAGGAAAAAATCTAAATCTTAAAAGATAAAAGAATCTTTACTACAAATCGAAATGGCTGGCTCTCAAAAAATAGGTGGTTATGAGGTGGAATTCATTGGCTCCTACAAGACTACTACAACCATTAGTGGATACCTGTCCTTATTCTTAAGGATCTCCATGAATTAGACAATGGGTTGTTGACACGGCCCATCTTGATTTCTCTTTATAGTGCTCTCTTGGGCCCACTTCATTTTTGTACCCATTTCTAAACCTTTATACTCCACTTTCCTATAAATACATTAGGGTTAGGGTTTGCTTCCAAAAATTTCCCTTAAAACTAAGGAACCTTTCCCTTCTTTGATCCTCTTCTTATCAAAACTTAGCTTAGCTAGTGAGTATTTCACTTCCTTTTCTTATTTGACTATTCTAAGTATTAATAGTTAAAGATCGACTCAAAAGTTAAAACCGGTTAGTATTCTGATAAAAAGGGCTCTCGCAAGTTGCTGGGTTACAGCTAGAACTGTTAAGTTACTTATTAAAAAGGGCGAAAATATAACTAGATATCATGAAGAAGAGGCAAGTGGTGGTTAGAAGAGATCAAGGAATGAGAACAAGCTATAATTCCTCGGTGGTTCGATATGGAGAATGTCAAAAGAATCATGCTGCAAGTATAGGTGGTTATGCTGTTGATGGCTGTAGAGAATTCATGGCAAGCGGAGCCGAAGGAACAAGCAGTGCCCTTGTATGTGCAGCTTGCAGCTGCCATAGGAATTTTCATAGAAAGGAGGTCGAAACCGAGGTAGTTTGTGAGAGTTCTTCTTCTTAATATATTTCTTCATAGATGAATTTTATGTAAGTTGTATAAATTCATAGGAAATTTGTGGGATTGATTGATTTGCCTTATAGTATAAGATTTGAAATCAAAGTTACACTTTATTTTATATAGAAATTCTTATTTAAGACGGGTATATATCCGTCTTACATGATTTCCGTTGCCTATGTATGTGGGTTTGATCAGATTGAGATGTTGTATAAATTGGCAGGAATTTAATTGAATATAAATCTTTTTTTTTTTCCAGGTAAGTTATCATTTTAAGTTTAGGATAATGTTATTTTTTTAGATCTCCATGCTATGAATTTTTGAATTAAAAACAACAATTATTTGTTGAACCTTCTACATATACTTCAAATTAATAATTGATTCAAGGGATTTATTGCCAACATTTCCACCTTGTTTATGATACACTATGCAATAATATAAACATAATTTGGTTGAATAAAGAAACAAATTAAACAAAAGCAAACTCTAAGATAAGGTATGTAAAAGTGTGTGCATGTCTTTGTTGTCTTTGAGGTGTTTTGCCTATTGATATTATGCTAGTTTGTCCTTTGGTCTTCTTTAATCATCCATATATAATTTTCCATCAAATAATATATCTTTCTAAAAGAAGTGCATATTAGGGTTTGAACCCAGGCTATGAATAGCACCCCTTATAATTTTATCGGTGAAGCTGCTAGCTAATATCTACCGAGTAATAAGCGAGTATTAGTAAGGCAATTTAGATATACTAATCAAAGAATAAATTCCAATCAAATCAAATAATCGAACAATTTCATTATTAAAGTGTCGAATCGAGATTAATTAGTTAATGTCATGGTCATATGTCAATGTTTATTTGAATTTGCCACGAGTGGGGTTTACTTATCTACACATGCCCTAGTCGTTAAAGTGGCGTATCAACTAATTAATCAAAATATATGTTTAAATGTTTTGAAAGTTTTCATGAAGATGCTTCTCGAAAGAAGAATAATATGAAACCAAAGTAACATGAAATTTCGTCAAAACTTGCACTCTTTTAGGGACAATTTGTAGAAATCAAGAGACATTAGTTAAGCTCACACTGCGCTAGGTGGACTTCATAATCATAGAATTTCTCATCTTATTGCCATCGGATCAATAGTTACACTTTAAATTTGTATACTCCGTCCGTTCCGGTTATTTGTTTACTTTTGATTTTGGCATAAAAACAAATGAAAGAAAATGAAGCCATTATGGAGGATCAAATTGTCCATTAAAGTCATTTCCAAAATAAAAAGGTAAACAATTGAACGAGACATCCTAAAACAGAATAGGTAAACAAATGATTGAAATGGAGGGAGTATATACTAAATATCGCTATTTTTGTTTGTTTAAAGAGGTTTATTTTCCATGCAATTTTCATTAGGTCATCTGAAAACAGTTTCCCTGCTTTTTGATTCCCTCAATTGATGCTTCTAATTTGATTTATTACGGAGTATGATATTGTCTCAAGTTAAACAGGAGAATCATCTTTACGAGACTATCTTATAAATCGGATGTAAGAAATTGACTTAAACTCGACTGGCCTTCTGTACAAGTAAGAATGGTTGTAACTCAATCTCATATCGGAAAATTCCAATTAAAATTGAGCTTAACGCGGTTCTTCACACGTGGTAGGAGATGGGAAAATAATCCGAAATAAGAAGGTACAATGTGATCTGTAATGTCACAAACTATTGAGTTTTCATGTCAATTTTATTGAAATGGTTAGGAGTACTTGGTAACAAAGGTGATTGTCTAACTTCTTATCAAAAATTACAAGACCCTACAAAGGTCTCATCGATGTTTGCCATATGAATTGTGCAAGTAGATGCTAGTGTTTCTACTAAGAAACCTACTCATGACATTTTTAGTCATTCTTTGACAAATTTGATTGGATGATTAATTGATTGACATATATGTTGCACTTAATCAAAGATTCTTGATAACAAATCTCTTTATTTAGCAATTGAGAATAATAAAGTACCAAAGCAAATCTCCACCCTCCTTGAATTCGTAGTACTAACATACCAATAATTTCGGTTAGCGATTTTTCTAATGTATATTCTCACGGCACATATTAATAACCTACATATGTTAAGATTAATTAACAAGATATTGGGGGTGTTTGGTAATCGCGGGTGGATTGAAAATTTTTCAGCATATTCAAGGTTTTAGCATATTTGACTTACCAATTTATTAATTTGAGTGTTTGGTAAATGACGTATTGAAATTATAATTTGGAGCTTAATCTACTGTTATCCAACATGCTGTTCCCCCAGCATATTCACATTAGTATATTGTTAAAAATGAATTTGTCAACTATTTACTCGTATTCTCTTTAAATAAGGTAAAAATGAGTTTATACTTAAATATCTCATATGAATATGTCGTGAATCTTTCCGTATTTAGATTATTAATGTGTGTCTTCAGGGCACACGATAGGAAAACTGGATAAGAGTTGATATATGGGGTAGGTTTTTGTCTTTTTATACTGAAAGGACAAGATGGAACGTCCTATTATCATATGATTGATCCAATAGAAGAAAAACTCAAATTTCCGAGGTATATTATTATTATTACTAGTTTGACACCCGTGCGTTGCAACGGGATAATTAACTTAGTTATAATTTTGCATCCTATGTCTAATTTTTATTACATAAGATTAAAATATTTTTTTCAAATAAAATAAAACATAAAACAATTA
>VHZZ01000016.1:119493-137819 GCA_009801015.1 Silene noctiflora
AGAAAGTAGTAAATAATACGAAATTTATACTCAAATAAAAACATTTTTCGCAACGAATCCAAATATCTAAGTTTCTAAATGTTTTGCATTATACTCTTTGGTTAGATTGATAATAAAAAAAATCTTTTATGTAAAATACAGCTTTGATATTAAAAATATTACACAGTATCTTTGTCATAATCTTGAAAGATTTTATAATATACTTTCCTAAAACTAAAAAACGATGATGTGGACGCTCTAATATCGCTCAAAAAAAATCTCTTTTAATAATATATATAGATTATTATTTTTTATTTCTTCATATCTTATATACGGATGAAAACTTACATAATTAAATAGGTAAGTTACCAGTTTAAAATATTAAATTATTAAAATAAAAGTATTATAATATATTAATGTATTTTGTTGGGCCTAACATTGTTGGGCTAGTCTTACACAATAATGTGTGATTTTTGTTTATACAAAACCCAAATAAAAGATGCAGAGAGTAATAGCATTACAATAACTTTAAGTGATCGAAACTTTAAGGGATCGAAACTCCTAGTCACAAGTCCATAAAACCTCGATTTATTTTCTAATTTGTAAATCTCGGAAACACAATCATTTTGAGAAAAAAAAAACTTCATTTTATGAATAGGTGATCGAAAATTATAGTCAGTCAAAGTTTCTTGAACGAGAAAACTTTGACTAGTAATACCAACAGTCTAAGATATCAGAAAAACGCAATTTTTTTTTTTTTTTTTAAATTGAAGATCTCGTAAAGACGATCAACTTAGGTAAAAGGATCTGAGATTTATGATATCGTAACTAAGAGATATAAACCGCCAAATTTTTCTTAACAAAAGTAGAGGTATCTAGAAAAAAAAATACAAAATTCCGTATAAAAAATTGCATATTTGAAGAATTGGTCAAAAAAATACTTGTATATACACCGTATTATGTTAGCTTCATGTACGCGGCACGTTGTGTGCAATTCAAGGAAGTCTAAACAATCGGCTTGTCTGTCGGAAGACGGGCACTATTCATTATAAGTTCAAATTGGTAGTATCCTTTTCACAATATCATAAGTGGAAGGGTAACTGGAATACTCCTTTAATTTCTATTTGATTTGATTTGTCATTTGCATATTGTAAAATGGCAGATTAATTCTGTTCAGTTTATGACGGATAAAGTCCGTTTTAATGTGAATTTGAGCTAAACGATAGACCTCCACGTGATTTCAGCAGGAGTAGTATGAGTGCGTGATATCATCATCAATTTTGTCTGCTTCCTCTGACCAACCTGATCACTACCAATGTACGGAGTACTGTAGAATACAATACACATAAAAATACATAATGCACATACGAGTTATTGACACAAATTATCATCAAAGACGGACACTATCCGTCACAAGTTAAAAACGGATATGTCCTCTCATAATATGTAAGTGACACTATTTATAGATGCTCCATTTTTCTCCCACTTGCTCTCTCACTTGCATTATTGTGAGAGAGCCACTATCCGTCTTCAACTTATGACAGATAAACGTTATAAGCAAGACACTTTGAGACTTTGAGTTATAGAAGGTCTACTTTCAAATGCATACGGATAATATGTTCACATGTGAGCTATTTATAGCTAAAAACTACATTTTGTCGTTAAATTATTACATTTTACCATAGAAATGAATCATTGATCACATAAATTCGTCTGATACCTTCAAATAGAATAGTTCGTCTGAAATGAAAATTAGTGAACAAGTTATAACATTTTGTCGTTAAATTATTACGTTTTGTGATTTCTGTGACTATGTCCTCGTTAAGTTTAAATGGACTCATTCTTATTAGTAACATTTTTTTTTTTGGGTTTTGGTGACCGACACATTCTTATACATTAGACATAAAAGTCAAAACTACGCATATTATACTCGTATCAGAAGCTAAAAATGGATAGTTCCCTCTCATAATATTCAGTGACACTATCTATAGGGTGCTCCATTTCTCTCCCACTTGCTCTCCGACTTGTCTTACTGTGAGAGGGACACTGTCCGTCTTCAACTTATGATGGATAGTGTCCGTCATAAGCAAGACGCTTTGTTTCTAAATATAACTATCTTGTATACTGTATTACTGTGCTCAAGTTATGTTTTTGTTCACTTATTTTAGTAAGTAAATTTTTGTTTAATTCTTCATCTAACATATATAGTGGCTGAGCCATAATTTAAATTTAGGCAGACGGAGTAAAAATAATATAAGGTACACTCGAAAAAAATTCGAAATCTTAACTAAAAATTCCGAAAATTTAAACGGTTAAAACCAATTTTTCTATAATTTATTTTTTAACCCCAAAAAATTGTCCACATCAATGTTTTCAAGGCTACTAAGAAAACATACGTGTTCGTCTTAAGCAAAACTAATTGCAATCAGGCATAATTTTTTTTTGGGTAAATAAAATTATAAAAGCGATTGTAATACTCCATAGATTTGAACTCAAGTCGTAAACAACCTCGTCATAACTTTATCAAATTAACATCTGCACAATGTCCTAATTGTAAAGTTTATACTCGTAAATTAGTATAATACTCTGTATAATCTGTTTATTTTTTCCAACATTCTTGGTTTTCTCTGATGTCAGAAGACTTTAACTTGTACAGTACTACTTATTTTATTGACATTTCCCCACACATTTTATTGCACTTTCTCAAAGCGTAGCCATTAAACATCACCGTATCAAAAAGCTCTGAAATTAGCTGTTCTTCCTGTAAGTTCTCATCGACCCACTTCATTAAATTTAATTTCTTAATAACCCTTTCCGTTTCATCTTTTAATTTTTCATTATTTAATCTGAAAGTATTTATTTCCATCATGAATGTTTAGAGAATTAGAGAGTGTATATAATTATTTTTTATTTTCACTTATTATTCTGAGATGTTAGATTTAATACCATAAATTGTGTATGGAAGAAATTATAATAATTAAGTTTGATATTTAGTTTATTTATCGTTTTCTATATATTTATGCAGGTTAAACTTGCAGATTTTATGTTGTTGTGGGAATTAGAGATTGTGTCTGAGTCCTAATTCCAACCCGTTTTCACAAATAATAAAACCCGACTAATGGAAGTCCAAATTCCAACATAATATGCACATCTCCAAGTGTTTAAGGAGATTATGGATTGTATCAAGAAAAATTGATTAGGTTTTTGTAACTTGAGGTAGGTGAGGGTTTGTTGGCTGTAAAATATGTTCTAATGATTTAAAGATTGAATTTTGAATGAGTCTTCGTCGCGATTTTGATAATCTAAGTCAAGATCACTTACTATAAATTGTACAAATTTGAGATTTTAGAATTTGTATTATTGATAGATTGGCCCTTTAGTCACATAAATCCTAATAAATTTAGTGTTTTTTCTTAGCTAAGAGCTATGTGATGCTTGGTGGTTCGGAGAAATTATTACTCCCTCTTTCTAGTCATTTGTTTATCTTTGATTAAAATACTCAGCACACGAATAAAAAAGGAAAACAAATGAACGGGGTAAAGGGAGTACTTAGTTATGTAATTGTGATTGATATCTTGAAACCTTGGGAGTAAATAAATTGTATGTGCAAAGCAAATAGCTATGTCAGGGAAGACCTTGCGATCTTCAAGGTTTTTTCTGAGCATAATCGGGTTTTTGATGATGTTCATGGTGCTGTCATCATTCTTTCTTTTTCATTCAGTCATTAACCCGTTTGAAGATTCCTCGGTTTTTGAGTTCATTGGTGTTGTTGATGAACATGTCTATATTAAACCCGAGGATGATGTTGGTCCAATCGACCCTGTTGTTGTACCATTAACACCTTCATTGATAAAAGGCGCCCGCGAGTTTAAGGAAAACACAGTAAAATATGATGCCTCTTGTGATGAAAGTAAAGCTCTCCTCACAGTGTATATGTATGATTTGTCTCCGGAATTTCACTTTGGTTTGTTGGATTGGAAGCCCAACTCAAATGAAATATGGCCTGATGTTAGTAATCCTAGTCAAGTCCCACGGTATCGCGGGGGGTTAAATTTGCAGCATAGTGTAGAATATTGGCTCACTCTTGATCTTCTGTCATCTAACATTAAGGAAATAGTTAGACCTTGTTCTGTTTTTAGAGTGAAAAATCTAAGTGAAGCCGATGTTATTTTTGTACCCTTCTTTGCATCTGTAAGTTACAATCGACACTCCAAGGTTGACGATACAGAAAAATTCAGCCTTGATAGAAAAATACAGAAACGGCTGGTCGACTTCTTGACGAGGCGTCCAGAGTGGCGGAAGTCTAGAGGAAAGGACCATGTCATTGTGGCACATCATCCGAATAGCTTGTTGTATGCAAGAAGTAAGTTGGGTTCCGCCCGGTTTGTCCTTGCTGATTTTGGGAGGTATGAGACGAAGACTGCCAATATAGAAAAGGATGTCATCGCTCCTTACAAACATGTTGTCAGTAGTATCAGCAATAACATCTCGGCCCCATTTGATGCCCGGCCTACATTGATTTATTTCCAAGGAGCAATATTTCGGAAGGATGTGAGCAATCATAACTCTTTGACTCTTTATTCCTGCTAATCTTCTTTGTGGTGAATATTTATGTTTAATTTTGTTGGACATTATCCGCGACTTGGAGATAACTATATAATTAGAGTAGGGGTAGCTTGAAGGTAATGTGTTTTCAGTTGGCTATGCTCTTGTTTACTGAGATTTTCTGTTGTAAATGAGGTGGGTTGAGGTATGATGTTGCATTAGTATTTGATAAATCGAGTTTTTTGCAGAATAAAGGAGAGAATTTTATAAACGAACTGTTATAGAATCTGATACAAAGTTAGATGTTTTACATGGTTCAGGACTTCTAAGTCTGTACATCTTAGATGTTCTTACTTTTCACAATACTGATGCGATTTGTATTTTTGGATGTGATTAAGCAAAATGGCTCGCTAAATCGTGTGACTCACATTATGTGAAGTAGTTATTCTTTCGTTGAAATTTTTACTGAAGTCATGTTCTAACACACGGGTAAATTTGAGTAACTTGCTCCGTTTTATTAATAGGGAGGAGCAGTTCGCCAAGAACTATATTATCTGCTCAAAGACAAGAATGACGTTCACTTTACATTTGGAAGCGCACAAAAGAGCGGAGTACGCGAAGCAAGCCAAGGAATGGGATCTTCCAAATTTTGTTTAAACATTGCTGGAGACACCCCATCTTCAAACCGTCTTTTTGATGCCATTGTTAGCCATTGTGTCCCTGTAATTATAAGTGACGACATCGAGCTTCCATACGAGGACATACTGAACTACTCTGATTTCAGCGTGTTTGTACGGGCCACTGATGCTGTGAAGGAAGGATTCTTGCTGAATCTTCTTCGGGGAATCCAAAAGGATGAGTGGACTAAGATGTGGGAGAGGCTCAAAGAAGTTGCCCATCATTTCGAGTATCAGTACCCGTCTAAGCCAGGTGATGCTGTCGATATGATTTGGCAAGCATTAGCTCGGAAACAATCTGCTGTGAACCTGAGTCGTACTGAGAGAGTATATCGAACGCCTTAAATGTTCTCCACTCGTCTTCTGGTAAGTCGTGTCATGGAGTGCATATAGATAAATCTGGATCAGAGTCGATGTTATTGCTATGGAAGGTGTACATAATGCTTTTTAATGCCCAACCCTTAAGAACATAGGAGTTTTAACACTTGAACCCCTAGGAATTTTCCGTTTTCATTGTGTACATGTTCTCACAATGAGCGTAACTCTTTTACCGTCAACTGTAACCATTTTTATTCGTAAATCATTTCATCACTGCATAACTTAGTAAGGGAGAACTAGTAACAGGAAGCACAGTTGGATATGGTGTGAACCACTAGATCCGTTAGCATGCCAAATAAAATAGCAGAAATCAAAATAAGCCAAAGTGACTTTAGAACAATTTACTTTATTTATCGCTTATTTTTTAATTTGAAATAATTAAACTAATTCAGTCCGTCTGACGAACATATACGGATGACGTACTCCGTATATGAAACTATTCCTCAAGAGACTACTAAAGTTAAAAGCTAGGTCACTGGTGATCCTGGGGAGACGGCCCCTCGTTGAGTTTACGCTCACTTCGCTCGAAACCTTGATTTTCTTGTTGCTGAACTACGGTTTTGTCATGTCCGGATCCTGGGGGTAATGGCCCCTCGCGGAGTATGCGTTTTCTTCTCTTTAAATGTGTTATGCGTGGAAGCGTATTGAGACGATATAAAAATAACTAGTTTTACCCCGTGCAAATTGTACTTGCACGGGTTTGTTTTTCTAATATTTGTTCTTATCAAATACTCCTATTTAACAAAATGAATAGTATTGTTAAATTTTGAAATTCACATACGCCTATATAGAATGATTCGTATAGAATATTACCCCAACATATTAACATTCATGTATCAAATATGAAATAAGTGTTAAAAAAATCCAAACATTCTAAATCACATAATAAATTAAAAAAATTATATAAAAAACTTGATGTTTATAACTACTACAATATAAGTGATGTAAGTAGTGGATATAATTGAAGTGATAATAGAAAACTCAATTTATTTTTTAAACGAATTATCTTTTTCAATTGTAAAACGGTGAAAAGTGACGGCATAGACCAATTTTGACTTGTTTTCTAATCATGTTTCAATCTGAGTCACCAAACTATTTCTGACCAATATTATATACTAATCTTTGACAATTTTACATATATAACATTATTAAGCCATGTATCCCGGAGAATGTGTTAAATTAAATTACATTTTATGAGAGTGAATTTTAAAATAAAACTGATAGTTTTTCACCAATTAATATTCACTTTATTAAACTGTAATTTATTTTTTTGAGTATTTTTTTTAATAAAGTTTTGAACTGTTATGATTATAAATATATCATATAATATAATTTATTTTGTTATTAGATTTATAAGTATATTTATATTATTATGTGTATTTTTTTCCAATAAAGCTGGCATGACTAATCAACATTTCAACACCAATTTACTATTAGATCATCTTTCAATAAAAAGGTGAATATTTTTAGTTATAGGAGTATTTAATTTTCTTACTAATTTAAGTAAAAGTGAGGAGAAAAATATAAGAAACCATTTTTTAATGTATACTTGATACAAATCAATGAATCCCAAAATTTTATACTAAATTTTTAGAAGAATTATTTATAAAATTGGGAAAAAATAATTCATAAAGCATTTTGTAAATGTTAATCATATTTTAAAATGTGTAATTTAATTAAATGACGTTAGAAAATTAGTGGACCCTTGTGTATTGATGAGATGACTTCACCAAAATACTCTAAATTAATGATCTTGCTTTAATAGAAGAAAGATAGCAAAATAAAGAACACAAAAATTTAACGAGGGTAGGGAGGGTTTTTTAGGGTGAAGAATGAGGTGCTGGACCAGCGACGAAAAGTGGGCGACGGTGTCAGGTTGGGCGATGCGGTGGGGTCTCAGCAGCAATTCATGGACTATACAACAAGATGTACCAGTTGTACGGTGTAGAATATGAGTTTTGTAATAAAGTATTCGAGTTTTATTTTAAAGAATATGAGCTTTATTATAAAGTATTTGAACTCATACATTTACACATTAAAACTATAAACTTTGAATTAGCTTAGAAAAAATACACATAAGCTCATATACTTATACCTTGATTGTACAATGCTTATATACAACTAGATGTATAATCCTATTTGTGGTCTCAACAGTGGGGTGGGGAGACGGTGGGTGCAACTATTTTTAATTTGAGTAGATAGGTGGTTGTTTGTGGTGATATTATTGGTAGGAGTGAGAGTGGGCGGACCATTAGTTCTCTTTCTTGATGTAAGCAAACAACTAGTTAAGTTTTAGGTAATCCTTTTCTTTCCCCCTCTTACTCTTTCTGATTTCCTTTCCTTTTCCCTTTCTTTAACCAAACGCCCCCTAAGTCTATTGTAAAACGGTTTTGCAATATCACATTGTAAAACCATATAACGAAAGACCTTAATGCCGTTATCATGGAAAGTGGTGATTGGTGGAATTTATTTTAGTGGAGTTTTAGGTAAATAATCACTTGTTTTACGATAATGTTTTCATAAAACAATTTCATATTAGAATTGTTGTTTTACTATAATGCTAATACTTTCCTCCAAAATGTATCCAACTCAATAGGGAAACAATTAAAACTTTATTTTAATAAACTATTATCTTTTCCATAAAATATAATCTTATTATAATTATAATTATACTCTAATATTTTAATTAAATTAAAAATTATGATTTTTTTCATTATAATAAAATAAAATTTTGATTTTTTTTCATTATAATAAAATAAAACTTTGATTTTTTTCATTATAATAAAATAAAATTGGTATTAAACTATAGACTATATTTTGTTAAAATTTTCGCAATGCAATAATGATTACTTTAGAAAATAAATTAACACATACTTACTATTATGTTCGTAACAAAAAAAAATCATTCAAAAAACTACAGAAAATTATAATATGAAATCCGTAATTTTATGATAAAAAATAGTATTTTCATAAAAATACATATTTCATAACTTTACTCAATTCTCATTGATTAGTTTTTCATGTCAATTTTTTTTATATCAAGAAAAAATGGAGTAAAATATTAAATATTAATAAGGTGTCAATTTAAATAATAAACTAAAAAATAAAATTTTTATATATACCGCGCAGTGGCGCGAAATCTATACTAGTAAGATAACTAATTGGATTACATGAATTTATAGTAATCCTCCGTCTCAATCATTTATTTCTTTACCTTTTATATTTTTAAAACCCACAACATAAGATATGACTAAATTTACAGTCCAATGAATATAGTAATTAGTACATAATAATAATCAAGTTTCATAATGAATAATTAATGTAAGGTAAATAAAATCATATGCCGTCACGTAAATTTAATGATAGACGGCTTTCTAAATTCCTTCTTCATTTAATTTTTTTAAATTATTGTTTGTATATATATAATTATCTAAAAAATTACTCTTATTTATACGACTTTTCATAATCATATACTTTTACACATCAAATTTTCACCTTTTTACCTCTGTCCGATTTATGTGGAATCAAAAACATTTACATTGTTGGTCAGTGCCTAATGATGATGAAGAACCCTCCATTCAACCCCATTATCAATCTTTTAATTTCAGTTTCAAGTATTTTTTTTACTCTATACTTATTGTCGATCTCCGTTTTAGTTTGAGTCGAGTTATTTTACGTGTTGGGATCGTAACAAATTACTTGTAAACAAATTACTATATATAACTATCTATGTTATAGTTGTATCAGTCACGTTTTTTATCCTTTTCATTTCATTATTCTGACTTTTTTTTTCAAGACCGTATCATCTAAGTTTTTGTTGTATAATTATAGTTGTATAAGTCACGGGTTTTTTGTTTTTCTTTTCATTATTGTGATCTTATTTTAGTCCGTGTCACATAAGTTTTTGTTGTATTGCTAGAAGATTTCTTCTTTGCATGAGAATTTTAAATTTATTAATATTATTTGAAATGTGGCATTTAATTATTTAATTAAGTGGAATTTTAATTGTATGTAGTGGATACAATAATTCTCAATTGGAGTGGCAAAATGAGCAACTTCCTTTACACAATGTGGATCCAATTCCTTTTATGGAGTGCTTCCCTACATATGCTTCTCCTCCCTTGTGTTCATCACTTGATCTTGTTCCAACCTTCTCAATTCCATATGTTTATCAAGGTAACTAGTACGTTGTTATTCTTTTGTAAGGAGTATTTTATGAAATCTAATTAAAGAATTAGCCGAATGTCAAATCGAAATTTTAAAATAAGTAGGCATCATTTGTTTTAGTTCACTTTAGTTCCAGATAATTTAGGGGCGTGGTCAGATAAGAAATTAGATTAATCTCCTTATAGTTTAGTTCTTTACTAAGACCGCATTTTCAAAGATTTTCAGATAGCAGAAACCAATAACTTAAATTATTCTTTTTGGATTTGAAATAGTGAGTACACTCATGGTTAAGATGAAATATCGTGTACGTGGATAGATTCAAGTTATTACAACTCCTAATGATTAAATCATTGATTTGGCAATTTTCTTGATTTTTTTAAATATCCATGCAGATAATAAAAAAATTTACGAAGGATATGGAATTGGCTATGAAGAATTAAGGGATTTGGACCAATTAGAGAAAGCACCACCATCACTATTGTGCTATGATGATATCAAAACAGAGGATTTTATGGATAGCAAGAAGATTAAGAGTGATTTATCCTTTGAAAAAACCGGAACAATAATTAATAACAACAACGATAATAATAACAATAACAATAACGACAACAATATCAATAACAATAATAATATCGTCCTAAAAGCGTTGTCTAAGGAGATAATTAGCCAGTATTTTTATATGCCAATTACAAAAGCAGCAAAAGAGCTTAACGTTGGATTAACATTGCTCAAGAAAAGGTGTAGAGAACTCGGCATTCAACGGTGGCCGCATCGGAAACTCATGAGTTTGCAAACATTAATTAAAAACGTTCAGGTAATTATTATTTTGGAAATCATGTTTATTTATTATTATTGTTATAATTAAATTTCAGTTACATGCATTATTGTTTTTCTTAAAGTACACTGAACAAAAAATTAATGTCACTAAAAACTTGATATTATGATTTCGAGAAAACTTTGAATATTATCGGTTTATCGAAATATTTATTCTTTAAAATTCTTAAATTTTATTTGTTTTAAATGACTTAAAATTTATTTGATCGGTTGAAGTTGGTTTTTGAGTTTGATTTTAGATAATTAAACGAGTTTTTGAAATCTCAATTGAAACTATACGTTCTAATCAAAACATTTAGTTCCGTCAATTTTAAATGTAAATACACATTTTAACCCAAACATCGGGGTCCATTTCATCTCTAATAATCATATAATATTAGTTTTTTTTCATGCATAAATTTAAAGTCGTTGGATGACGTCAGAATATGATCTAAACCGTTGAGAGGAAATAGAGAGAATCTTGACTCTCGTATGATTGTATGCATGCAGGAATTGGGCAAGGAAGGAGGGGATGAAAATGGGGAAAAGCTAAAGGAAGCCATAGAAATACTAGAGCAAGAAAAGAAATTAATGGAGGAAATTCCTGACCTACAACTTGAAACTAGAACCAAAAGATTAAGACAAGCTTGTTTCAAGGCTAATTACAAGAGGAGAAAGCTTATTAACAACTTGAATTCTGACCTAATTTCTCAAACTTCAAGGAATAATGAAGATCAATATTCAGATGGAGGAACAAGTTTCATGGAGGATCAATATTCTTACTTTTCTTGATACTTTTATAAGGAAGTCGGTATTTATCGGCAGTCAATCAGTCGGAATAGCTTGAAACTTTCCGACTGATTATTGTTATTCAAAGTTGCCTAGGGCTCCTTTTTAAGTCTGTGTTGTCATGAACAGTTTTGGTTTCACAATTTTAGGTTCGACATCTGAAAATGTCTTATTTTCGGTTTGTAGTGGATTATTAAGCAAATTTAAGCATTGGGAATCATTGATTAAATTCCTAAGAAGGTATTATGGAGAATATTTTTCTCTACTTACATTGATTGATGTCGAAACCATCATTTGGATGATTAGACTAATCAAATTACAGACAATAGCAAAAGAAAGACGGGAACAAATGAGCGGGTTTTAATGCTCATGCCTCGATCTTCTCCATCTCTCTTCTCAATCCGTATGCCCTGACCAAGCTCCCGACGGTCCTCACCGCTAACTTCAAGTCTTGCAATGGGTTTCCTGGAGCAACAGTTTTGTACAGATAGCTATCGAAAGTCATCTTTTGCACATACTCATCAGCACACATTTCGACAAAGGCCTCCCTGGCTGGGTTAGACCGGTAGAAAACTTTTTGCAAGATATCCAACACCTTGTAGGTAGGCCAATACTTCTTGTCCCATTTCTCCAAGTACTTCCTCAAGTCGGCTTCATTCACCATTCTCTTTCCATTACCGGACCCCTCCACGATTGCCTCAGCGCACATTCTTCCACTCTTTGCCGCGAAGTAAATCCCCTCGCCAGAGCACTTGGTAACGTACCCTGCAGCATCACCTACCAACGCCACTCGGTCCAGCACACGTCTTGGCCTTGGGTGCTCAGGAATCGGGTGGGCCTCGACCCTGATGATCTTTCCACCCTCTATCTTGTCCATAGCACGAGTGCGTGTGGCAAGTTGGAATTTCTTGATGTCAGACTTGTGTGTCACAGTTCCTGTTCCTACCGCTACGTGGTCACATTTGGGGAATACCCACCCGTAGAAGTCTGGTGAGACATCATCTCCAACATACATCTCTGCCAGGTCCTCGTAGTATGTCATCTTTGAGTCTGGTATCTTGATACGCTCCTGAAAGATTTCATACTATGTTTATAAGATATTCACCACTAAAAAATTGGAAAAGACTAGCATATGACAAATCCGTGGGCATTGCAACCGTCCCTGTGGCTTCCTTTACCGAGACAAAAGCTACAACAGTTACATCTTCTGTAGGTTCACAGATCAATTTATATACATACATACCTGGAAGGCAATGGCATACTCATAATCCCCAGCACCAATGTTCTTAGCAACCCTGGAATTAGCACCATCAGCGCCGATAATGGCATCAACCTCAAGCGTTTCCTTAACACCAACACCACCAGTCTTAGTATCATAGGAAGTATAATAAAGCTTATACGGAGCATTAGGTGACTTAGGAAGGTCCATTTTCAAGAAGAGCCCGTTAATAACGGTAGCACCAGAAGAAGCAGCTCTCTCGCGTAAATAAGAGTCAAGTACTTCCCTTCTAACCATGCCAATGTACTCATGTGGTTTGAGGGTTCTTCCAATATCAACTGCCACATTTGATGGGGAAATCATCTTCATTTTTGTTACCCTACGGTCGATAATGTCCAAGGGTATGTCAAACTCTCCTACCATGCACAATGGGATGGCTCCCCCACATGGTTTGCAGTTGTCCATCTTTCGCTCAATTAGAAAAGTTTCTATGCCTCCCTTTGCTAGTGTCTCAGCTGCACAACCTCCAGCTGGCCCGCCTCCAATCACAGCAACCCGAAGATTCCGACCTTCCACCTATTGAATAGAGACTATTAGACGGGTTCGTATATACCATGACATGTACTCCGTACTACCTCCATTCCTAGTTTATTGTGAAGATTAAATATTGTATAGCATGAGGAAAACATCCGTCAAAATTACCCTTCAATTCTTCACTCTTCACTGAATAACAGATTTAGAGCAACTCCAATGCGAAGCTAAATTCATAGTTATTTTAGTAAAAATGGCTTTTGCTAGTAAACAAGTAATGCCATGAACAAAACTTGAAAAAAGTTAGAAAATTTAACTAAAAATTTTGAAGTTATCATTTCTCAGCTCGCTGCGCTCCACCACTGTAGATACCTATCATCTGGTTTCATGTTTTGTTGAATTCCTAGAAACCTTGATGAAATTTTCCATGGGAAACTACTTTCTTTACCAACAACCAAACAAATTGAAGAAGTTTACAGTGTTGGAGTATAAAATCGGTCTTGGGACTCCAACCATGAGTAACCCTCCTCAATTCCAAATTTCCACAAGGTATGGAAGGCCTGCAGTTGCATCTACACCTTAAGCCTAAAGGGCATTCGTGTGAGGGGCGTGTTAGAGTATATAATCGATCTTGGGATCACGAATCAAAAAAAAATCCGCTGTTTAGTCGAGAATTACTATCTACCTTCTCTTTTCAACCTTCTACTAGTCTCCCATGACGGACTTATAATAAAATGCATGCATAAATGGAAAAATATTCATAAAAAAAAAAAAAAAAAAAAAAATTAAACCTTGGGGCTAGTAAGACTAGCTCTAATCTTGGTACTGATCTTAACAGAGGTTGGTTTAATGGAAACCGTAATTTCAGGCGCCATAGGAGTGGAATGACGGAGACCAGTAAAGGGCTTGAACGCCATTGATGAAGCCATTAATCACAGTTGGAGTTTCAGACCTTACAAATTAAATGAAATGTGAATAAGTGTGAAGTAAGGTGGTTGTTATTACAAGTAATTTTATTTGTTTATATATTTGTTAATGGAAGTATGGAATTAGGATATGGTCACAGACTTACAGATATATGAAGGGTTTACTACCGTCAGATTGTGAAAATGGAGGGCTGTGATTAATTTGGTAGATTTTGGGTGATGGGTCAAACTGTTAAAGTTTGGTGCATGATGAAATTTGTCAGTTTTCTTGGCTTTTAGGATGGTTCACATTTGAACACGTCTCACGTCTGTAATATTTATGGTCCTTTGTCCTTGCAATTTGTCCCTTGTTACTTTGTCACTAATCGTTAATCTAGACTCTAGTGTCTAGCTTCTTTGGGTTGGATCCTTCATTATTGGGCAGGTAAAATCGTGTAGGTGGTATGGGCTTGGGATGGGTTGGGTACGATTAGGTCGTATTCGGATTATATCGAGTCAATGTATTTTTTCGGATCGAGGCATTGAATTGAGTTATTATCTGGTCAGGCTTATTTTAGGTCAAGTGATGTATCGGGTTAGGATAGGTTTTTGATCGAATTCGGAACAACTTTTTGAAATCTGAAATCCTGAGTTACCAACCGGTGAAATACTAAGCAATTGGAACCTATTGCCGCCTGCCGATGGGGCCGACGCGGCTGGGAGGGTGCTCGGCTTGTCTTCGGTTCCGATTATTTCGGTTAGAGGTGATCATTAGCAGGTTTGAGCCGGACATGAACGGGCCAACACTTGAGAAAATTGTTCAACGAGCCTAGATTTATTACATTTGATCATTATAATGGGCCTAGTTTGATTCTTCATACCCACCCATCAAAATAGGCGGGCCTACCCGCCGGCACGTGGATTCAAAGTTACAAAAGCTCGATTGTTAACCTAAACTAAACTACCTATTACCGAGGATGGGGTATTTGTATATCTTTAGGGTCAGGTTCAATTCGGGTCAAATCAAATTTGGGTTTTCGAATTTGCAAGAATTTTGGGTCAATTCGGGTTTGGGTTACTATAAAAGGTTCCTTCTTAAAAGATACGGACTGAGTTAATTTTTGGGTCAAACACTTAGCCCAAACTGGCCTAAGATCACTTTGGGCCGTTTTATGCCAAGCTATAGGCCTTTTCAGTTCCGAATCATGGGCTCAAATATGGAAATAACCAACTTAACCTAACTCGGGCTAGCGAGCTTGCTCTTTGACCCGCCGTGGAAAAAGTTTTAGACCTCTGCCTTTATAGGTCAATGGTCAACTGCTTAAATTTTAAAAATTAGGAAAGTGTTTCCAATGACCGATCTGATACCGAAACTCAAGACTTGACCTTGACTTGAACCCGAATTGACCGAATTTAATATAACCATATTCGAACTTTGTAAACCTAAATCGACCTGATCCGAGCCAATTGCCCGGTTTGCCATATCTAGTCACGGTCTTAAGAAAAGAAGGCTGTTTAGTTATAAAAATACATAATACTCTGTATAAACATAAAATTCACTAGAAATTTGTTCATACAACATGGAAAAAGTCGTCTTTAAATTATTCGATCTAAATTTTAACTTCCTAACTTCAAATCCCGACTCAAGTCCTAAGACAGCAAGAGAAATAGGCGTGGTGAGTCCACTATTAGATGTTGATGTCATTTTCCTCCCTAGTTAATTTGCTGGCAAAAGTAGTACCATTGAGATCCACTAAGAAAGGGTTACAATTCACACTAAGATTATAGTGTTTCTTCAACGCATGTGTAAGACGAAATGCATGATATAAAAGCTTTGAGAGATGACACAAAAATACATAGTGGCGACATAGTGGCATGCAACACTATATCTCCACTACTACACTTCTATTCCACTTGAGTCTTAAACTATGAACTATTTCGAAGATGTTTTAGAGTATAAAATCGATTTTGGGACTTCAATTATTAGCTTGAATTCCAAAATCGGTTTGTTTTAGTATAAAACTGATCTTGGAACTTCAACCAAAAGTTTACGCTGATGATTGAAATTCCAAGTTCGATTTTATACTCTGATAACTTATAAATTCGGAAGGCTTGCCCCGTCGCGTCCTTGATTGATTCTAAAACCATGTATTTGGATGATAATAACATCGTGGAATTAATTTCTTAACAATATGGTCTATAATGGCCTAATTAACAATATATCTACGCACATCAACCGTAAACTTAGGCGTTATTTTTCCCGACTTAATTGCAATTCAGCTAATTAATTCATCAACTTAGTTCAATCCAAAATAATTCATACGACCTCACCTTTACTCAAGTCAACTCAACTTCTTTAAGTTCAGTTTATTTCAACTCAACACCTTATTTCAGTTTAACACTTTTCAACCAATCCGAAATAAGATTAATTAGATCATATTACATAATAATAAAAGTTAATTACAAAATATGGGTACAAGTTCCTATTACATAGAGTAATTATCGTTGATCAACTAAGTAGAGATTATGTTAATATCACAATAATCCGAATTTTAATTAAAACCAGTTTTCCTAGAGGGATTGCATGTGTCAACAATCCACACAACCTCTACCAAATAATTGAGCCGCTCTCGGAGTATGGCGATCGTTAGCTCCTGATCCCGGGTAGTCTTCAAGCTCCACACCCATCCTTCCTTGGATTATTTTCTCTCTATTCTCCTGGATTAATATATTTTATTATAAATATAAAATATATACTCCGTAATATATAGAAATAAAATTTAAAATTTATGTATAAAAAGATGTTAGCTAGAGATTATATGTAAACGTACCGGAAGGAACTTGATTGAAGATTTGATACTTGCAAGATTACCATGCATGAGATTTTTAGTTCCTACAAAAAAACCATGCAAACATGATAAGCTGAACTGAGTTGAACGAAACACAAATATTTGACCTAATACAGCTGATCGTATAGTCTACTTATTGTAGTAAACATGAAAACTTACGTGTTATAGGGATCGCATTTAAGCCGATAATAAGGTAGGAAAACCCGAGAATTAGTACAAGCAATTGGAGAAGAGTTCTTGGCAATGCCATTCTATTCTACTAAAAAGAAAAACTAAGTGTATGTAATAAGATGATGAAGAAGTTGCTTGTTTTGGTAGTTTGGGTGGAAGAATGTGGAGCAATTTATTGGGTGGGTGGGGGAGTGTATGTGTTTTGAGTGGTGGGAGTAAGCAATCAATATCAACTAATTAAGTCAACAATAAAGTTGATAAGAATGTGAATTGGAAGTTTGGAACACGGTTAATAATTGCAAAGAGAAGATGGAAGTTGAATTAATAATTAAACATTCTCTCAAATCCTTTTTGCTAAATGATGATCGTTTTGCACACTCACTTTCGATATGTCGGCATTAGGAAGGTTTCGAGGGGAGTTTCTTTTATAGCAAAAAAGTTAGTTGAAATGGTGAGTAAAATGAAACAAAACGATTAACTAATTATTGTGTAAGATCGTATTACAGGGTGAGATAGTCCTTTTATACACATAAACACTCATACATAGAGGTGGAATGTGGGTCAGGTTAGGCTGGTGGTGGTGTTGCTTGTGCTGAGCCAGGTGGCACGGGCTTGGGGAATGGTAGAACGAGGCCAGATCGTGATGGGGTGGGTTGGGCTATTTTTTTTCACGGGTTAAATGGGTCGGCCCTAAAAAGTAAAGCCAAGGCACAACAGTAGCTAGTGGTGATCAGACGAGTCGGGCTGTTCTAGAGGTCGAGCTAGCAGGCTGACCAAAATTTATCCTAAAGGTGCGGGTCGGGCCACACTTGTGCCCACCTCTACTTGTATATTGTTAATAATAGTCATGAGCACTTAGATCAACTAGCATTTGGTTCTTTTAGTTTAATCAGATGTCTCGTCATCGAGCCCTGAAAATGTAGTAATGTTAAAACTCATGAGTGAGAGCTTTAACGCCCTAATAGTCCTTCCCGACTCGAATCTGAATTAAACTGATTGGTCTACACAAATATATATTATTCTATAATTTATGATGCATGTAATTCTGTTAAGTAAAACACCCATAAAGCTAAGCATAACCTATTTAAGTTGGAATGGTTCTTCAAGTCAACTAATGAGTGTCATGAGTAGGTTGGGAAATATTCAACATGGAAAGATGGTGTATCTAAAGGTGTCACTAGCGATGTCAATGGGGCGGGGTGGGTGCGGAGGAGGGGTAATCCGCACCCGTATCCGCGAACTATAATGTGTACCCACGCCCGTCCCACGACCCGCAGCGGATTGAACTTTTCAAACCCGTCCC
>VHZZ01000016.1:148636-163875 GCA_009801015.1 Silene noctiflora
AACAATAAAGAAATAATAAAAGTTAGTGGAAAGCTGATGTGGCAGAGTCTTAAGACTTTGGAGAGTCTGACGGATAATCTTACCCTGAAAAAGAAATGGATTAGTTGTATGACAAGTAGATCATGATAAGGTGGATGATCAAATAATCAAAGATGAAACTAAGCACAAGCTGAATAAGTTATGCCTAGACGAGTTTTTCGGAATAAATATAATAATAATGTATTTCTATGGTTTAAAATATAGGTCAAATTGATGATTCAGCTTTAGGTAAGTTTTGAATCTAGCTTCGTCCCTAGAAATAACTCATGAATATCATTTCTAAATTAGAAAAGTAAAAATGAATGCGATACTAAAAAACGAAATAGGTAAACAAACGACGGGGTGGAAAAAGTAGTTAGTAGGACAAAATAAAAAAATAAGTTCTCTTTAAACAACAAAATTAAGAAAATATGTTTCAATTACACACTTGCATTGAAACAAGATTAAAGTAAAAAAATATTGAGATTTATGGTGGAGATATAAGTAAAGTGAGATTTCATACTAAAAGTGATAAGATGAGTAATTTTTCTTATAAACAAGTATCTATTCTTACTTTTTATGAATGTGAGGATTAATAAGTATCTTATTCTTAATTCTGGTCGGTTACACTAAGTCAGTCAATTTGAGTTCGGTTGAAGTTTTGGTTTTGAGTTTAGGTGTCGATCAAGTCATTTAAATCGGTTCAATTTTATTGGATCAAGTTACTACGAGTATTAAGTATTTTTTGGTGGTGGTGTTAGTTGTAGGTCCAATGAGCACGTACCATATTGATGATATATTAATATACATGGCTTCACTACACATATAATACTGACCTTCCAAACACCCAAAAAGCACAAAAAAACTATTAGTCCTCTACTGTAGATTTTCAATCATTCAAAAACCAGGAATAGTTTTTTATTACTCCATTTAAAGCGTCTTGTTTGTGACAATATCCGTCACAAGTTGAAGATAGATAGTTTCCTTTCTTACAATAAGGCAAATGGAGGAGAAATGGGCATCTCATAAATAGTGTCACTTACATATTTGTGAAAAGGCACTATTCGACTTAAGCTTGTAATGGATAGTGTCCGTTTTCAATAAAAAATTATGTAATTCATTTTAGTACTTTTATTTTTATCATACACGAAGAAAAAGAGCAAATAAACATAGAAAAAAAGGATGCATGACAAACTAAAAAGGTCATAATTATCCCCATAGGGCCAATAGGGTAATGCCACCCCCTCCACAATGGACAAAAATAAATGCAAACATAAAGATTTTTCCATAGCATCCACCTATAAAAATACACCTCATTGGTTTTTTCCCGTTTGTTTTTTTTGATATCTTTAATCACAGATTCTCAATTGAAGACGGACATTATCCGTCACAAGCTGAAGACGGATAATACTTCTCTTATAATATGCAAGTGACATCAATTATAGGGTGCTCCATTTCCCCCCACTTGCCCTTCCACTTCCCTTATTGTGAGAGGTATACCATCCGTCTTTTGCTTGTGACGAATAGTGTCCGTCACAAGTAAGACGCTTTGATCTTTAATTTGGTTTGTGATTTGGCTTACAAAATTAACAATAAGGTCTTATTTTTTTTCTTTTAAGTCATTTTTTAAAAGTTTAATTTAAATTCTATAAATTTCATTCAGATAAATTAAAATTTTATAAGTTCAGTTCAATTTATATCCTCTTTTCCCATAATAGTTCTACTCTTATTGTGGAGTTAGATCCTACAAGATTAGTTTAGAAAAGTGAAGATGCGATTAGCTTAATTCAAATAAGTTATGACGTAGTTTTGAACTCATTTAGCTCGATTTTGTGTGCTTAACTTGTCGAATCATTTTTGCTAATTATGTTTACTTCTTTGGTTAGGTGTTATTTACCAACTACCTGATATCATACATCATTTGGTCTTCCTTAAGACTGACATATTTGACTTAAGTGTAAAAAAGCAAATACTACCATTATATAGATAGATAGAGCAGAAGTTTGTCATCCCTAAATATTTTGCTTTTTATCTTATCTATCAATTTGACTCCTTTTTTAAGACAATTTTATGATCATACCGTTTCAATTCTTAACAAAGACAAGTACAAATACCACCGAAGCTAACCTAAAGTATAGTGAAGAACCGACACATTGAAAACTAATATTGCTCGACCTATCTAATCATCTCTTCCAATTGAATAAGAGCTTTAATTAAAATATTCGCTATAAAGAATATAAAATGTGAACAAATATATCTGAAGTATAACATATAACACAATACAAACGGTTTCCCTTCAAACGACCATTTTCTTCCGAAGCCTCCAGATGAGCCATATATGACCATGAGACCACTATGATTTGTCTGAAGAATTTAGACGAAAATGACCATCTGAAATAAAAATTTGTGAACACAATAAATCCACTAGATTTGCAATATGACTATATGTCTATATACAAATTCTCATTGAAGACGGCCACTATCCGTCACAAGCTGAAGACGGATAGTGTCTCTTTCACAATATGCAAGTGGCACCAAACATGGATGCTCCATTTGTCCTCCCACTCACTTGTCCTCCCACTTGTTTTATTGTGAGAGGGGCACTATCCGTCTTCAACTTGTGATGGATAGTGTCCGTCACAAGCAAGGCGCTTTGATGTCTATATGACTACTAGGAAATAAAAGAAAAAGAAAAAGTTGGGAGAAAAATATGTGGCTGAGAAATAGGAGACAACTGACGTGGCAAAGGAGTTTGATATAAACGGATCAAAAACCCAAACCTCGAGACAACAATCCAACTGTCAAGTCCCACATATACAAAACTAATTTCTCTCTCTCTACAAAACGACAAGCCTAGACCTATTAAACGACTGCACCTTTGTCTAGCTGTCCCTGCTCTCTTTGCTCTTCTTCCGTGAGTTTAATACCAAATAAAGCAACAACAATAAACATAAGTTAAAATGTTGGATCCTCAAATTACTTTGTTTGGGAGAAAAATCCAAGTCAAAGGAGATGAAGATTATTCTCCTTCTAGTATTAATGATTCTTGTGTTGATCAACTTGATAAGGTATGAAATTATTATTAATACGGGTTTTGTTAGACCGTTTTGCTATTTTTTAAACAAGTGATCAGACGTTTGATTTTTTAAGTTTTACCAATGAAAATATCGAGAGTTTACCCTCTATCCATTAAGTTGTGGCTTTAGTGGGTGAAAGAGATTATTCAGTTGTTGGTAGAGATACACCGGTCGACAACAAAAAAAATTAGTAATTGGAAATTTTTAGTATAAGGTAAAACGAATTGATTTTTATTTAATTGGTATGAAATATGAATTTGAACCGGGTAAATTATATCAATGGGTTAATATTCTTAGTACGATTTTTCTTACATATGGTACTTCGTATGTTTTATAATCCCTAATTCTTCCGTCCTAATCATTTATTTAATTTTGATTAGCATGTAGCTTAACTACTGCTGACAAAAAGGCTTTTTAAATTTCAGGAATTAGCAGAAGAAGCATCAATGGAGGATAATCAGGATGATAATTCTTCAGCTGAAGCAATTGATTCAGAATCACAGCAGGATGATGAAAAAGAATCAAACGACACGAAAAATCCAGAGCAAAAACAACTTAAAAAGCCAGACAAATTGCTCCCATGTCCTAGATGCAAGAGCATGGACACAAAATTCTGCTATTATAACAACTACAACATTAACCAGCCGCGACACTTTTGTAAGAGTTGTTACAGGTACTGGACTGCTGGCGGGACTATGAGGAATGTTCCTGTGGGGGCTGGTAGACGGAAGAATAAGAGTTCTGCTTCTCGGTTCAGTCATCTAACAGTGTCTGAGGCTCTTGAAGCAACTCGGTTTGATGGGTTTCATCAACCCGGGTTAAGTCCTAATGGGACTGTCCTGACATTTGGGCCTGACAACCCATTTTGCGAGTCAATCGGTTCTGTTGTCGATATGGGTCAGAAAAAGGTTCTGAATAATCGGGATGATAGGCCGAGTGGTTCCAATGTCACTAGTAACTCGATGGCAGAGGATCAATCCAAGAAAGCGAGACAAGAAGCAAGGCAACAAATTAACGGCTTTGCTAATTTTCAATGGCCTTACATATGGAACCACCCCGGTGTTCCTGTACCGTCACCATTTGGTCCTACAGTTTTTCCCTTGCCAATTTTCCATCATCCTTACTGGAACCACCCCGGTGCTCCTATTCCTTTTAACCTTCCATGGGTAGCACCACAAGTTAATAATAATCCACCTAGCCAGATTATTAGTCCGGTATCCAACCCGAGTTCCCCTACTCTCGGGAAACATACAAGGGACGGACAAATGGTAACACCTAATGACAATTCTAGGACTACAACTAGTACCGTTCTGATGCCAAAGACATTGAGAATCGACAACCCAGATGAGGCCGCTAAAAGCTCTATTTGGTCGACACTCGGACTTAAAAAGGATAAAAATGAGTCCTTAAGTAAAGGGTTTTTCAACAACTTCCAATCTAAGGCAGTAGATGAAAAAGACCGCGAATTAGAGGCTGCTCCGGCATTTATCAAGGCCAACCCTGTGGCTTTGTGTAGATCAATTGGCTTCCAAGAGAGAGCTTAGTTGTGAAATACAATTACTCCAGAAATGGTGGATTTGTTTTACTTTTTTTCCACTTAAATTTTTACAGCTTTTAAGCTGTTTAGCTCTGAATTTTGTACAAAATTATTAACTTCATTTTCCAAGTTTCTTTAGTACTAATAGGTGAAGGTGAGTAAACTTTTATCAGTTGTAATTAGGCTTTGTTTTGTAATATAAAAATTGAATAATGGAAATTGAACTTCCATTGCTTTTTTACAATTGAGTTATAGCCTAGGTAGTTCCAAAACGGACACGGACACGGATACGGATACGATATGGACACGTGATATGACAACCCATAAAATTTAGGACACGGGACACGCTATTTAAATTTAATAAAATTTATATTTTATGGTTATAAAGAACGTATAATTTTATGTTTTTAATGTATTTCATATTAAATATAAATAAGTGAAGGTAAAATTTGACTTTGTCAATAATTAATTCTCATTTCCTACCCAATCCCATCAACTAATCAATTTCTTTGGACATTTTATTCCTCTTCTAAATTATAACATATTTAGAAGTATGTCTGATGAGTGTCGGGTGTCCAGGTGTCCGACACGGTATCGAACACGGGACGGCTAGTTAGGAGGAGTGTCCGTGCTACCTAGGTTATAACTTGATTATGATTGTGTCAAACTTAAAGTTACAACATAGCATTGTAAATTACATTAAATAAAACACATAGCAGGAAAAATTATAGTCTAAAATGTTTATATAATATATAATTACATGTAGACTTGAACGTGATCTGACATGCCTGTAAACCCTGCCGGTTCGACTCGATGGGTTGAAAATATGTTTGTATTAAATGTGAATTTAAAATATATAATACAAATATTAATTATCTATGTGTATTTAAGGCATAAGTTGAATCAAAATATTAATATTAATTTATTAAATGCGAAATTATTATTAAAAAAATATTAATTTGAGTTCTCTAAATCACAAACATTCCCTTTAAATAATAAAATAATTTTTTAAAGATCGTACTCAAACTCAAGCAGCTAAACTGACTAATTTGCCTGTTTGATTATACTCCCTCCTATTCTATATTTTCTTCCCCTTTCCTTTTTGTACAAAAAATAAGAAAGTCAATTTAGACCACACAAAACACACTGCCCACATGCCATTGAATTTGGGCCACACATATCATCCCAAAAAAGGAAATATGAAAAAAAAAACCGAATAACCAAATAAGGAAATAAGAGGGAGTATAATTTTTACGTCGGTCAACTGCATTAATCCTTTAAAGATGTATACAGGTCACTGAGAAACACTGAATGTAAAAAAGGCTACATTATTGTACCAAAAAAAATTCTGACATTATTGTTGATGCGAAAAATGGAAAAATCGACTGAAAATCTAAGGTAAATAAAAGCTACCAATTAAAGTAATAGTCCGTTTTATTGTAGACGGTTATTATCCGTTTAAAGCTGAAGATAGATAGTGACCCTCTCACAAAATGTAAGTGGAAGGACAAATAAAGGTATTCATTTTCCAACCACTTGTACTATTTAATTATATTTTATGTTATATTTTGTGAGATAGACACTGTCCGTCTGACAATTTGGGTAAAAGTAAGGAGAAAAAAATAGGAAGGGATAAACTAACAGAAACTGTGGGAGTGAGAGTGAATGTGACAGTTGAAAGATAATGAGTTGGCAGAGTGCCAAGAAGGACACTTAAAAGTTAACACCTTTTCAAGACTGCCAACTAAATCTCTTCTAGGTGGACCATAGCTTTAACAAAAACATTTATAGAGAATGTTAATTTTACCCAAACTACTACACCTGATAAACGGGTTAACCGCTCAATTTTGGATTAAGTCAATTTAAATATGTCACATTATTGGGTTAATTTGGGTTAGGTCTGATTTCATTCGGATAGGTTAGTTGAGTTATTTTTGGGTCAAGCTAATTGGATTATACCGAATAAGAACATTTTCAGGTCAAGCGATCGAGTTATTTTTGGACGGGTTATTTCCGGGTTAATGATTAAGAAAGAGAAAAAAAATATGTTTTAAATTACCAATTTATAGTTTAGTTTCGATGAGTGATTATTTATTTAAACGTAAAGTGTGATTTTAAATTACTGATTTCAAGTCTTTTGATCAATTAGAGTTATGTTTTTGTCGGAACAATTTTTTTGTTGGTGATTTCGGATCGGGTCATTTATCGGTCTGGTCAACAAATAAACTTGGTCATCTTCAGGTCGGGTCAAATTTGGGTCGAGTAAGCCTTTTCGGGATGGGTTAATGTCGTGAGGTCTATATATAACGGACAAAGTCAGCTACATTTTCAGCTAGTTATCACATGTTATAATATTAGATAAGGTACCTGTTCTATTTTATCTTCATTTTTTACCCTTTTCATCAATAATATTAAATAATTATTATATTCACCAAAAATTAGGTACCTTTTCAGCTAATTACCACACATAATTTTTTATATAATTAGTTAACTTATCAACTTCTAATTTTCACTTTCCTGATAAACTACTTTTTCAGGATTTTAATCAGTTTTTCAGCCTTCAGTTACCATTTCAATCTCAATAATAGACTTTTGCAAATTTTTCATATTGACAATTTGGTCCTTTGTGTTCAATTTGACGTTTACACTATATAGTTTGAATTCACATTCATGCACTAGTTTATTCAAAAAAGAAATAATCTTCCCATTCTCTAGAGTCTAACCTACTCTTTTGTACACATGATCAATTTTCAAATTAATTTATCAATCAATATTTTGAAATTAACACTATGTTTTTCCTTAGAGCATTTCGTGTTGGAGTTAACCCAAGGTAGGGAAAATTTATATATAACTTTCTTTTAGGTCCCGTTCTTTTCGGTTGAAAAGAGTTGAACTTAATTGAACTTAATTTAATGAAGTTGAATCGAACTGAATGGAGCTGAACTGAATTAAAGTAGTAACTTGAACTCAGCTGCATTAAATTGAAATGAATAGAAATTAAGTCCAAAAAGCTAGGACCTTAGTGTTTGAATCGAAAACAAAGTGAGTTTTTTTTTTCCTTTCAAATCAATATCGGCTAAAATCAAAAATAACAATTAGGATACCGTCGTTGTTTGTACTTCGTATTATTGTGTACTACACTTATAAGAGGCACATACAAATTATGTCAAAATCATAGTGAAATGTTATGTCCCCATGCTTCTTTGTTCATCAACTAGAAAACAATGAGATATTTTTGCTATGAATTTGCAAAGAAAGCTAGACCACAAATTAGGTCTAAAAAATTCATGTTATGGGTCCAAAGAACATAACTTATTCATTAGTGCTTTTGGCTTTTTTATTATGCTTTCTTTCCTTTTGTTATTTCTTTCTACCTTTTTCAATTTTCTTTTACAAGAAAAAAAATGTGCCCTTTCACTATCATGGTCATGGATGTAGCAATTAGTTACCACTTGCATTTGTGTTGTATTTTATGGTTTGATATGAAGGTTGCCTATATTATAGGATTGTGGATGATAAATATCTAGTTTCTTAAAGGGTTGATAGATGTCCTTGCATGTCATTGATCCATAAATAGGCCAACAGTTGTCAGTGTATACTAAAATTCAAGCAAATTGATTTGGTTTTTAATTACTTGTAATTCAACATGATGAGTAGGTGGCAATTGGGTCATTCGGGTGGGTTTTGAATTGGTTTGATCATGTCGATCATATCTGATTTCAGGTTCAACTTTGAGGATTCGTTCAAAGTCCGAGGTTAAAACTTTTAATATTGGTAGTTCAAAGTCATAATCGATAAAGATTTGTTCTTAACCAGAGATCTTAGGTTCAAGTCTCGAAAATGAACCAGTATTAAAAGTTATAAGAAAAAGTTTTATGGCAGATGACTTATCATGGATCATTAAAAATTGGTTATCTATCAATCACAGGAGAAATGTTGTCATGCTGTTGTTGTTTAATTGGCCTTAGATGATTCAACCACTTAATTAAAACTATAAAAGAAGCCTTACTTTTGGCCTTTTAGGTATTACTATTATTATATTATTATTTAAAAATTATGATCTTGTGTCAAAGTAGACTATACTTTGGCAAAGTCAATGTGCGCGAAAGCAAGTATTACAAAGCGTCTTGCTTGTGACGGATAGCTTGTGACGGACGCTATCCGTCACAAGCTGAAGACGGATAATGCTCCTCTCACAATAAGGCAATTGGGAGAAAAATGGAACACCACATGGATAGTGCCACTTGCATATTGTGAGAGGGGCATTATCCGTCTTCAACTTGTGACGGATAATGCCCATCCTCAATGAGAATATTAGTCTCAAAAATCAAAATCCACTAATGTTAAATCATTATGTTTAATCAACTTCATTTTTAAAAGTACAAGTCATTAACCAACTTTCTTCAATAATCAATTCAAACTTGTGCAAATATCTTTGTTGAATAACCTTTCTCCGTTGATTAATTGATATACAAATCCGACTAGGCTGCAATAGAGCGGCTTGAACTCGGTCATGAGGAGGGAGTGGGCGGGGTTCCCTTATGTTTGGCCTAAACCCAACCCAAATAAGCATTTTTTATTTTCTCAATAGTGATATATACACCAACGCAATTGAAAATTGGTAAAGAATTTGTATAAGCTTTTCAATTTGTAGCACAATCAACCAATAAACAAATTTTCACAATAATCTCTCACAAAAAACCTCGCTATGATTTAAAAAAAAAAAAAAAAAAAAAAAAAAAAGTACAAGACTAACAAAAATTGAATTATTTTGTGATTCTATAGACGACCTGAAAAACTTTTACTAATTACTTCATCCGTTTCATAATCTGGTGTTTCTCTTAATGCTCGAACACTTGTACTGTTTTCAGCTCGCACAAATTTGCTACCAACAAAGGTGAAGTAGAAGAAGTTGAAAACTCCAATACAAGCTATGATTGCATAGAAATAATCAAGCTTATTTTTGTTTAGGTCATGACCTCCTAGCCATGCCATCCCTTCTTCATTTTTCGTCGTTGAGTATATGATGTTAACAATCACGGTACTTAAATAGCTAGCCATCGACAAGCTTAGGAAAAATACGGACCCTGCTAGCGACCGCATTTGCTCTGGCATTTGTGTTGTGAAAAATTCCATCATTGATACCGCGGCAAATGCTTCAATTAGGCCGGACATAATGAGTTGAGGTACTAGATATGCTATACAAAGAGGCGATTCAAATGACTTTGCTTTTATTGCTTCTTCTCGTCTTTTATGCTCGGTTATAGCCCCCGTAACCATACTCAAAATCGACATTACAATTCCAATTCGGATTCTTGTATTTAGCGACAATCTCACATCTATACGACCAGTCCATTTCCTCCATAACCTTATGATCACGCGTTCGTATATGATTATCCAAATAGATAGGGAAATCATAGAGGTTAACCCGATCCATCCCGGTGGAATCACAAAACTTGACCCGACTTTTCTGTCCATTTGTATTGCTTGGAGAATACCAAAGCTGTTTTGTTGATCCATTGCTATAAAACAAAGAATCCCAGCCACCCAGACCGGTAAAATCCCGATTAAGCTCTTCAATTGTTCGACTTGTTGAACACTGCACAATCTCCAATTGTTCTCGGCAATGCCATTACAATTTAATTCAATCGAGTTCTTAATTATCGCTGCCTTGTCAAAAAACTTCAATCGATCTGACCTACTAAGCTTAACGACCTTAGAACCTGAACCCGACTCATTAATAATTGGATCGTAGAAAACTACTTTGTCCTCGGAGGTTATCAAGCTCTCCTTCCTTTTCCTAAATGCCGCGACTATCACCTTTATCATGTCAATAAAGATACTCCCTTGAGGTACCTTATAAATATATGTCGAACATCCCGATAAGAAAATAATGATAGACACGGCGAAACAAGCAGTCGGAATAGCGAATCCAATAACCCAACTAATATTTGTTTGGACATAAACCACAGCAGTCAGCGCGACAAGGAGAGAAATGGTGAAAGAGAGGTACCACCAATTGTAAAACCGCGACAATTGTGTACGGCCTTTCTCAGTGGATGTGTCGAATTGGTCTGCACCAAAGGCAATGCTGCAAGGCCTGATTAGCCCTGACGCAATGGCTAGTAGCATAAGAGCTGAGAATAGTAAGGCGAGTTGAGCCGGTGTAGCCATGATGCAATTGTCGGATTCAGGGTTACAACTTGGAGGCCTTAAGTTCGGTATCTCTGAAACTAAAGTCAATGTTCCCATCCCCTGTTACACAAGCGCATCCGGTTTTAAAATCAACGACATTGCTGCGAAACGTGTTAAATGTTACAGTAGATCGTTGTAGATAGAAAGAAAACGAAACTTACCAACATGGAAGCTATGGAACCGATGAGCAAAGTGTAGAACCTTCCGATATAGGCGTCAGAAACGATAGCACCGATCAATGTTAAGACGTTTGATGATCCGACCCAAATGTTAAATACATTGATCAAAAATATGCCGTCCATATAGTATTGCGTGCGCAAGAAGACCGTCATATTGGCAATCAAACTCATCGAGGCCAGCTTCTCAAATGTCTCATTTGCTGAAAATATTAAACATAAACTTGTATAAGAATAATAATTAATAAATACACGTTTGCTTTTTTAGATAATTCATAAACGACAAAAAGTTGAATAAGACGGATAGTGTACCTAAGATAAATTTTATGGCAGTCCATCCTCCTCTCTTCCTACCGGAAGGAGGAGGAGGAGAAGGAGGAGAATCGGGATGGCTAGTGGACGAATGCTGATCACCAATCTCGACGTCTTGCTGAGCACTATCCATATCTTTGTACTTTGTTCTTTAGACCCAACTTAATCAATCAGAGTAACGTGAATTGTGAAATTTAACGCGATAAAAGAAATCGATAACACGGAACAAAAATGGAGTGTTAATTATTATGAATATAGTTAAACACTCGAATATTTCTTGGCAACAAAGATTGAAATATCAATGTTTTGAGAAGGACAAGGCTATATCTAAGGAAATTAGTTTGAGTTTATTCTGTAAAACATAGTTTATGTGGTCATTTAGTAGTTGTTAGAACAACAAATCCGCCATTTTAGCATATTTGACAAGCTATTAAGACAGCTATGATTTAAGTGAGATTTATTGTGAAATTATTCAACATTTAAATTATAACCTAGTACCAAAACTATATCAAGTTAAATACTATTTATAGACATTTTGTAACTTAGGTGTGATTTTATAAATATTTTTGTAAAAATGCATCTTAATAATCTCGATAATTTGATTCGTGAAGTTTTAGGCCAACAACTTTACTATTAATAGTTAAATCATATTAAGGTAGGAAATCGAATATTGTCATACTTAAAATTGTATCTTCGTCCGATTTATATTAATTGTTATACATTGTTGCTCATTCTTACACAACTCGTCATAGCCAGAAGCCTTTGAAACATTAGATAATCTCGTGTAGCTACAATTACTCGGATTTTAAATCTTTGTCTTTAGAAATAATGTAACATGGTCCAACATTTCTTAGAACAAATTTGATAAAACTCGAAACAAAAAATAAAGATTCGCGACAATAAAAACTAATTTCAAAGGAAAATAGCTATGATAGGGAGAAGAAGTTGTTCTGTACATTGAAAGTCCCTTAATTTCACATAAGTTGAATGCCATGAATCCACACAAGATTTTCAAGGTATTACAAAAGAACGATGACATTATAATAACTCCGCTTCCAATTGCGTCTAAAAACCGCTCAATGTCTGAATAATGGTGTTGTGCCATGGGTCGGAAAGGTGCTGCAATAGGTTCTCAAATGGCCCCTTTCCGGTCACATTGTGCTGAATTAAGAATCCCAAAAACGCCAACATTGCCAATCTCCCTGCCATGATCACAAAACATCCAAAGTCAGTTCGTCTAAAGAGTGCAAATGTACGTAGTCTTTCCCCTATAGTCGAGATTTATTTGTCATCTTGTACAAAACAATTACTCTTTTTGACAATTTTTAATTCTAGTTCTCTAATGTTTAAATTAATCATCGTGCCTCAAAGGCTCCTGCCTATGTTAAAGATAGTTTAGACGCGTATAATGGCGTATAATGTTGAGATAGCGAAATTGATAATTTACCATTAGCAAGTTCCTTCTCCTTAGCTTCAGTAGTAGGAGCAAAGTTGAGAGGGTTGAAGATGCCGCCAGGATAACCGACTTCATTAGGAGGTAAGCTGTATTGCTTAAAGATAGGGTCTTGGTTAACACTTCCCGGGTTCTTGATGTCTTGCCATCTCCTAATCTCGACGTAATGGAACAAGATGAATTCGATCACAAACAGGGTTGATGATGAGGCAAAGTACTCTGCCTTTCCTGCATCATACCATGCAGGAGCATTTATGATCCCAATCTTTGTGAATACCTCTGGTAGTAGCATTCCGGCTACCCCAAGCATTGCCCATCGGCCGTTCACCAGCTCCGCTTGCACGAACCACCTCAAGTTCTCGGGGTCCTCGGCTAGTGCCAGGGGATCAAATCCATTGTCTCCTGGAAGACTGTATCATGGTATAGACATAAGGGTTAACATTATGTCCATCATAATGTTTGATCTTAAACTTACAATATATGATCATTTTTTTTTATTTTTTTTTTTTCGGAGGGGTACTTTAATCAAAGATAAACAAATAATCAGGACACGGGGAGTCAAAAGAGATCCAATTTTAAATGGGGGAGGGAAAGGGGGTAAGGAGGGGACCTCCCTCGTCAAAAAATACCAATAATCTTAAATTTACTAGGGTGTACTCTCTCCGTCCCGGTCATTTGTTTGCTTATTTCATTAATGGGTGTTTCGGTCATTTGTTTACCTTTCTATATTAGTAATAGTTCTAAGGAGTAAATTGATCTACCACATCCATCAATGTGCACTTATCATCTAACAATAACCACATATAGTCCTCTTTCCTTTCCTCGATCTTTGTGCCAAAACCAAAGGTAAACCAATGACCAGGACAGAGAGAGTATATCTTAATTTTTGTGAATCGAAAATCAGGATTATGTATTCCCTCTGTCCCATAATAAGGTAAACCTTATTATGAGATAGAAGGAGTAACTCTAGTCTCTACAGCCTACTCGTAGATATGGTTTTGTATAAGACCGTTGTATGCATAAGACGTGGTTATTATAACGAACATTACGTAAAGTGCATAACAAGAACAAAAAGTATAATAGTAGTACCTTCCATTGAGGTAATTAGGGGAAGCCAAACCAGGCAACCACTCTCCCTTCTTAGCTTCAACCTTAAATGAACTCGAAGAAGTAGATGGCAACCTAACATGGCAATCCTTGTTAAGTTTACCAGGAACACCGGTCAAAAACCGCGATTTCGATGCACACGGCCGGAACCCGGCAATTGAAGCTTGTGTTGTCACTGCTGCCATCTCTTTTCCAACCAAGTTACTATATTACTACTCCTAGAAGGATATATTAGACAAAGAGTGGCACCAAAACTTAAGGGTAGTTTAAGACTTGAAGTTGTAGTATATTTGATTTTAAGACTTGGGTATGTGGCTCTTGTTTAATGTGGGTCACTTGGGCCTTTAGTGGGCTGGATTTTTTGGGTATGATAGTAAAAATATTGACCAATGAGAATTGTTGTTTGATATCCTTATCTAATGTTATATCCATATATCTATTGCTTTGATTTTGTTGGTTGTAAGAAATCATTTGGTCCCATGTTTGTGCCATGGTGGAAGATTTTTGGTTGTAGGAATCTTATGGTACCACTTAGCTTGTGACACTTGGCATAGACTATTTTGGTGTATAGAAAGGCACGAGGATAATATGTAGTTGACGAGATCGGAACTCGGGTTATGGGTATTAACCTTAATGAGGTTAAACTAGTAACAATTGTATCATTTTGCCCTTAGGAGGCCTAGAGTTAATATCACTACTAGTGTTTTTTTTTTTAAAAAAAAATGAGTGTACTATATTACGGGATGAAAAATGAATATCGAACTGGAGTAAAAAAAACTCTTACTCCTTAAGCTAACTCTAGCTTAGATATGCTTAAGATAACAACTTAACTATTGAGGATATGATACTAGTCAAATCTCCACTTTTGTATCAACTATATTAATACTACCAATGCAACCCAAATGATTAAATACATAACAAAGTACTCCCTATGATTTTTTGAAATTGCAATTCGTAAGAATCGAATTTAACAAAAAAAACAATTTAACAATCGAATTCAACAATTGAAAAACGTGTGTATTGACTACCACCGATAAATCCCCAAAATCAACTACCCACAAATAACGCTAATAATAACAATCATACTTTACTTAAACATAACATAAAATATTAAAAAAAATATATATATATAGAGAGAGAGAGAGAGAGGTGAGATCCGGTGAGTCCACCTAAATATTTGAGTCCATGAGTCCAGGGAAACAATATCACACACTATATAAAACAGTATCACGAAATTTTTTTTTCTTCGGATTTTTTTTTAGGGTAAGATGTGATATTGTATGTCCATAAATCCAGTAAAAGAGTATCACGCACTATACAAAACAATATCACGATTTTTTTTGTGTAAGTTGTGATATTGTTTA
>VHZZ01000016.1:181866-196061 GCA_009801015.1 Silene noctiflora
AGAGGAAAGCAGGAAGTAATAATATGGGTCTGTGACTTTAGTTGTCTATATTTGAGATGAAATCTAGGCCTTTCATTGTTCTAATCTAATGGCTGCTAGTGAGTTCGTAAGTTCGCACCGTAACTTTGGTTCGTACAAGATCTTGATTCTATATATATATATATATATATATATATATATATAACGGATATTTTTTGTAATAACATTATAACCGAGACTCCACGGAACAGAGTGTACGAGGTACCACTTGTTTCGTAATTCTGCAGTCATCCATCCTCCCTAACCGTGAATTCTCAAGGGATGACTGAAAGAGAAGAGAAGAGAAGAGAAGAGAAGAGAAGGTCTCCAACTTGAATTTGCAAACTTAATAGTTAAACCTGCAAATGCAAACAATTCATCAAGGAACTAGTTGCCGCAACTACCAACCGTTCATTTTAAAACCAAATTTGTCTTATATACTGTTGTTTCAATTTGTATCTACAACGATGATACTGTAATAACTGTGTGCCATTCTTCATATGACCAGTTCCCATCAATCTGATTCTGTTCCGTCTATTTTTTACACTATTTTTATGCAAATCTTCCTTGGACTACTCGTCATGTTACCTCTACATTTTTGCCCCATGCATTGCACGATGATGATACATGTTTTTACGTCTATTTTCTGTTAATTCTCTAACTTCAGTTAATGCAGACAAAATTAGGCACATGCATTTGTATAGGCTAATTTGTTGCAAAATGAGCAGTCGCCCTCTAAATTAGTGACATGCATGTTTATTAATCGAGTCACTTACAGATCCTTATGTTATAATCAGTGGTGGAGTTAGGGGGAGGCTAGTAGCTTAGAGGCGGTCGCCTTCCCTAGCGGATGAAATTTTCAGATTTTTAGTTAAAATTTTCGATATTTTTTTAGTGTACCTTATATTGTTAGTATCTCACCCCCTTAAACTTGAATCTTGGCTCCGCCACTAATTATAATCCTCTGTTTCTGTCATTTGTTTGCTTTTGGTTTTAACCACAACACCCAAAAAAGAACAAGCCAATTATTAGATTAATTAGGCTAAATTGAATATGGAGGATCCAATTGTTTATCAACGATATTTTTGTTAATAGAAAAACAAATAATTGACTGAAATATCTCAAAATGAAATAGGCAAAAAAATAACCGGGATGAAGGAAATATGAAGTAACATTATCATTGCATGTGACCAAGACCATCAAACAACCTATATTAGAATCTGAGAAGAGACAATGGTAAATATGGGGAGCTGTCTAAATTTTGTAAATTTAAAGTTTTAAAAGTTTTTCAAATTTTGCTTATAATATTACTTGGTTTTCCTGTTGAAATTCTTTTGCCCCCTAAATTCAATTCCTTATTCGACCATTAAAAAAGGAGTATTATAAAGGTAGGGCAATTCTCATTTGTGACGGAAGGTATCCGTCACTTTGAGAAGACGGATACCAAATTGTGAGACAAAAGACCCATGAGAGGAGAGAGGAAAGCAAGTGGAGGGGTGCCCCCACCTTTTGCTTTATTCGTTTTGTGAGTGACATTACCCGTCACAAATACCGACCCGTCACGTCACAAGGGAGACGCTTTGATAAAGGTGATACGGAGTACTGGAGTAGTATTAATAATCGTTTCATTGTTTTATCGTCCGTACTAATATTAATAGGTCTGGAGATTGGACTATGAAGAGTAGTTGGGAACTCTGAAAAACTCATTTTGGACTCAAATTCTATACACACTAAATAAATTCACCGTACAATTCTATAGAGATTGTGGTTATCATAGGAGAAGTGTCTCAAGAATTCTTACATACAATTGACACCAGTCACAACTCAAAACACAACAATATTGACAAAGATGGACCACAAGTCACAACAATAACAATAAATGTAACATGAACTTGTCATATACCTACTAATTCAATTTGTTCACACCACCTATTAATATTCACCATAAATATTAACGCTTCTTACTTTTTTGTCGTTGTTTTTGAATGTAAAAAGTAACCGAGTTAGAATTTACGATTTTGTCAAATCTATGACTTTGTTGTTTTGAATTTAAAATAACTCCCTTTTAGTTAAGTTTGATTCTTATAAATTTAGTTAAGTTCAGTTTAGAAAAGTTTAATGCAATTGACACTCATTTTTCTATAAGTTTAGCTCCTATAATTCTATAAATCCAATTTAACTCCGACCCGTTCAGATCAGAAAAGTTTGCTTCTATAAATTCAGTTCAATTCAGCTAACAAAATTAATTGGAAAAAGGCCGAATTAAGCTCAGTACGATTTTACAATTTTACTATTAATCATCCCAATTTACACATTTGTTCAAACCATCTCTCAAGAATTTGAACAAAAATGAATACATGGAGAATTTTGTAAAATCTAACCTGCCAATATTGATCACTCTGTTACCTATTTGTACTAAAAAAATATATATAATAATACTTCGATTTTAATATCACTTGCAAGTTTAATTTTGAAATATGCGTTGAAATTTAATTTTCCACGATAAATCGAAAATGCATGGACGATTATCAATTTACCAAGGTCATATAAAGCCATCTGAAACCATCAAACGAAATAGGCCGTCTGGACTGAGAAATACCGAAAATTAGTACTCCTACTCGATCGATAAAATTCCGAAAAAAAAGCCACACAATATGACCAATCAAGCTAATTGATTCTTGGCGGATAAAAAGAGGAAGACGAAAAAATGAAGTGTAAAGAAGCAAATCCAGCGAAGAGAACATTGTATAAGAATAAAAACCAGCAACCCAAAAGCTACGAGGTTGAATATCGGCGCGCGGGCAGAATAATATTGTCATTTTGTTCGATTTTAGCCTATGGACAAGTGTTTCTAGTCGTAAAATTGAAGGTTTCTAATATTGTTGGTTTTCTTAACCTAAAGATTAAAGTAGAATCAAACCCCTTTTGATACCAAGGAAAAAAAGTTGTGCAATTGCACATGGGATATGATTCTTATGAATATATGATATATGATGTAAGATGACACAATCTAAGCTGGTTTGTGTTTTTTTATAAGGTAATAATATTAGATTGATGTTTTAGGATATGACCAACTATCTCATCATTTTAAATGATTGAGATAAGTTGAAGTCACCGACTTTTAAACCACGTCGAAAGAGTCAGACAAGAATGTCCAATAAAAGTCAAAAAATCAACAACTTTGTTGGTTTCACGAAATCAATGTTTAATTATCAATTCATCAAAGAATTGAAGATCTAATTTTACATCCTTAATAATATTAAAAATTTCCCAATAAATTTGTCAAGTACTACGGATTGAGTTGATAACACATAAATTATCACCTTCGACAATTAACTTTGAGATTTCTACGTTTAGCTACTAAAATAACTTCATTTAAAGCGAGAGTTTCCACAACAAGAATATTATTAGACCCGCATTTTTTTCCTCCTAACAAGATGACTTTACCATCTAAGGTTGAAACTACAAATTACAAAACAAAAAAAAAAATCATTTTAAACTATTTTTTTTACAAATGGTCTCTAACTAAACGATTGAGATATTATAAATTAAAATTAATATAGTGCCAATAGAATAACATGGGTACATATAAGATTAAATAATTTCTTGTGGGGACGATCGGAGTTGGTTGGCACTAGGTCTCGTGAGAGACCGTCTCTCACTAATTTAGTGAGAGACATAATAGGAAAATAGAAAAAGCAGTAGGTCCCTCACCCCATCATGTGAGAGGTTTCTCAATAACGCTATTAAGAGACCGTCTCTCAGAAGTTTTGTAGTTGGTCAATTGGGCAAACATTTCTTTCCTCTTCTTTAACAACTCAGCTTCGGAGAAGTACCTACAACAAGACACTTACGCCACGGGGACGTAGAAATTTATGGGTGAAAAATCTACTTGTAGAGAAAGCAGATAAATTATGTCTTGGAGATTCGTCCCCTTGGCTAAATTTCTTCTTGAAAGTGACTATTCTCCTTTTTAAGTTTCTCATACCATTTAAGAGGGTACCTGCAAAATTTAGATGACCTAGGGGCATACGATAATTTGTTAAACGAGGAAGAATACCTCTTATACTTCTTTGGACAAGTTGAAAAAAATAATGGCTCGTGCACATTCGAGTCATATTGAGCTTGATTGGAAACGGAAGTGGCGTCATCAATTTTATAAGAGAATGGCAAATTAGGATCATGAAAAATGACAGTGTTTGGTATTTGGAGGATTTGAGTATCAGCAGTACTGAAGTTGTCACATACGGAGAACGTGCTCGAACTTGCATCGGGGACGGGAGGTTTAACATTGCTGATATTTAAAGGAGACAAGTTGTCATTCATAGCAGTACTGAATAAGGCTTATGTTAAAAAAAGTGAATAATTTCTCGAAATATTTCTTAGTGTGTGTTTGACCCTGTTTTTCAAAGTGTTTTTTTGACTTAAAAACATTTTGTCAAACATATTATAAATTTCAGAACTAATAGTAGATTTTCAAAAGTTCAAATACCATGTTTGTGCCAATAAAAATAGAAATATTAATTTGTAGTTTTTGTTTCTTGAAAACTACTTTTGAAAAGTTAAGTTTAGAAAATATAAACTCATTTTAAGAAAACTAAGTCAAACATGCTCATAGTTACCACTTTGAAACCCATATATTATCTTTTTCCATAATTTTTTTTCATAAAAGTTCATTTGAAGGGCCTTAAAAGCTATTTCAGAGGATTTAATTCCTAATCCTTCAAGAGACTTTGTTAAACAAATTTTATGTCAACCAATTAAATTAGGAGAACCTTGGGAAAGATTTTTATTGCATAAGAAGTCTCTATTAATTTTGTCTATCTGTTACGGATATTTGAGGGAAAGAGGAAGCTTTGCATTTGAATTGTTTCCTTCGCGGCTAAGTTAGCATTAACAACAACTAGTCTACATACTTCCGATAAGAATTCGCTTTCCATTTCGATAATTGAGCACACGAGGAATTAATAATACTTTCAAACATATTAAAGTACTTACCTAAATGTGTTTTTTCGTTCATACCAAGAATACCTGTAAAACACCCATGAAGTGAGCGGTCAATCCCCTATATATACTAAAAGATTAACACATCTCTAAATTCTCCCGCTTAAATTTCCCGCCCAAATGATATTTTATTTGACAATATTTATTTCCTAATTAATCAGTCTTCATTATATATATTTACTATTGAACAATATTTATCTCCTAATTAATTTTGTAACATAAATCATGGTATAACATCTATCATTATTTAACTTTTTATATAAATAAGGCTAATAAAATATCTCTTTGAGATTAAATATGCAAATTTTCTACTATTTTCAAAATGGAAATAAACTGTATTAGTCTAATTAATTGTCAAATTTTCTAATATTTGTATCTAAAATACCGTGCATATTTGCACGGGATCTATACTAGTATTTCTATTGCACTGCAAAGTTGATTTATCGAAATAAGCAAATTATCTAGAAATCAAGCAAATTTTATCTAAAATAGATTTAATAGTTCTACAACTTTGACTGGAGGATTAAGCAAAAAAGAAAGTGCCATCAAATCAAATTCTAATCCCAATATTACTAGAACTAAAATCGCTATTTTTTGTTGAGATCTTGCTAAAACCTCAAGAGATAACTTTATTCAATTATTAATGGGACGTGCTTTTTCACATACGAATTTTACTCTTTCACATACGCYTTTTACCATAATACCCTGTCATTTTTTCATCACTCACCCAATTGAWTTTTTTTTATCCCTCCTTCATCCCCCTTAACCACCAAGTCCTTTCCTCCCCACCCACCAACCACCACCACAATCCGAGCCGGCAACCAAATACACAAGACCAACCGGCCACCAACACCTCCCTAACCGATAAACACCAGCCTCCTAACCTCGACGACACAACAACTGGCCAAAATTAGGTATGCTAATTTGCTGAATTGGGTTTGTTACTTAAAAAGAATTAATATCAACCACCAAACTCTAGCTTATTAGATGAAATACGCAAAAAAGTGATGTTGGTGGGAATTGCTTGTGGAGTTTTGTTTAAAACAAGGTTTGCTAAAAGTAATGACAGTGTGGTGGTGCGAAAACAGGCATGCTTTCATTATTAGGTCTTTCGCAAGACCAAATCGCTCTGTYAAACGCYGGTCATTACGAATTCGCCCTAATATCATCACCCACCTCRCTAACCCCCACGAACCACCGGCAACCCCAATCTYATTAATGGTATMAAACTCAACAAACCCTAGTTTCATCTCTAACAAACTCATAAAATTTGATTATTTAAATAAAACTTAATAAATAATATTAATAGTTGATAAACAAGTAAATTGTTTCATTAATTGGAAAATTAGAATCCATTGTTCATTCCTTGGACCAATTAGATTAGGTTTTTGAGAAAAAATTAATACAAGAGTTTAGATTTTAGGTAATAAGAGTATTAGATGGAAAAGTAAAGAAAAAATGTATGCGAAAGAGTAAAGTTCGTATGTGAAAAAGTAATTCCGTTATTAATTCAGAACAAGCTTCGTTTTCTAATTTTTGCGTTTACTTATATCATTATGGGTTTTATTATATAATCTCAAATTATTCTTAAGATGGAGGTATTTATCTTACACCTTAATAGAAGCATGACTTATGACTTGTTGACAAGCAATATAATAAAGATTGTTTTCCGCATTCCGCAAATTCCGCAAATATCGTTGAAGTCTAAGAGTTGAGACAAAGGCCCATTCTTTTGCACTGAAAAAGATCTGATCTTAACTGAACTTATAGAAGTTAAATTGAACTTTAGTAATCGGATTCGAAACAGAAATCTCTATGAATAGGGAAAACAATTTTAACACAGAAAATGCAAACCACATGACTTTTTATTGCACTCAAATAGTATTTGTTCTTCAGATCAGATGCACCCCCCAGTCCCCACTAGAATCACCTCTGGATGGTCTCGAGACAGACACTGTTGATTGGGCTGCGTCTGTTACCCCGTTGAACCAATGACGGTAGGCTTTTATCTTTCTTGTTCCATTAATCCTCTGCTTGAGACATGTTTGGCGGTTGAGAAATGTGTGATGGAGATAATGTTAATGGATCCCGAACTAGAGAAGAAGATCTTGATCACATAGTAAACCTCATTGATTAGTAATGATCCAGCTCTCAAGTACGTGATCCATTAACATTATCTCCATCAAACATTTCTCATCCAAAGAACATGTTCAGCTAGACAGCTATAACTACAACAAGATTGCATATTTCATATCTGTGCAAAACTCAATACATCTTCGCCCCAAATTCACTTAAATTAAAACCCAAAATAAATAAAAAACTTAAAAAATTCCTAAAAATAAATTAAATTTGATTCAAAATTGTGCATCAGAGAGATTCCCATCTAAGACAAATCAACACATATACTCTTAAAAGAGTTTCTGATGTCCCTGTCTAGTTTTATCGTCATCTGCAGCAAGGATATTGTGATTCAAATGCCTACGTCCAAGAAATTTAAAACAAAAAAAAGCTTAAAAAAAGTAGGAAGCCTTCATTGCTAAAGCAGAAAATTTGATTACATGCGACACAACTTGGAGCCAAATCAATTACAAGTTCAGCTACAACAAGATTGAATCTTTCATATCTCCGTTCTTGCATGCAATCACTAGGCAAAATTAACGAGACGGTCTTTCAATAAACTTATTAAAACTAAATACTAAGTAAGATTAGAAATTTACAAAAACGGAACGCCTCAGAGGTAGTGACAATAATTTATGCAATCAACATTTTATATTATAATTCTGATAATATGCAAATATTAATACATCATTGGCGCAAATTAATTAAATTAAAATTTATAAAAAAATATTGAAAATTGATGAGAAATTTGTGCATCAGAGAGATTCCCATCTAAGACAAATCAACATATGAATACTCTTTAAAGAGTTTCTGATGTCCCTGTCTAGTTGTATCGTCATCTGCACAGCAATTGATTAATTAAACTTCTAGCAAATTAATGAAACAAATTAATTGGAAAAAAAAAAATGAAAAGAGCCCAAAAGCCTCAGAATGAAATTGTTTTCAAAGTATTTGACTACTCAAAGTATATTTATCACCATCACAGGCAAAAGGGCATAGAACAAATAATAACTCAAAAAAACTGTAAAAACCATAAACAAACAAAATTAAAGAAAGGGGGATTAGGGTTTAAGGAGATGGGCGAAGAGATGGTGATTAGAGAGAAGAGAAAAGGGGTAATATAGTGTAGAGAAGATAGGTTTTCTGGGTGATGAAATTAGGGTTCATTGTATTGAATGGATGATGGCGGCGATCTATTCATGTGCTTCTTTATGGGCTTGTGTTTACCCATTGGCCTCGTCTCTCCAATGTTTGGCTAACATAGATATGGACACAACTACTCACACAAGTGTGGGTTGGCCCGACCCAAACTAAACCGACACATTCACCCGGTTTTCATTTCATGCTGGCCCGGTCCCATAGCCCTTCCAACCCGCTCCCCCAGCTGGGACGGTCTCGGGCTCACTCTTTCTTTGTCTGTCTGCCTTAACACCCTTTTTTGTCAACCGAGCCGGTCCAGGGCCATCACTCTTAGCCGGGCGGCCTCCTAACCGCACATCCGAGCATGTGGTGTGGGCACGGGCACAACCTGACCCACTGTGCAGGTCTAACTCTATACACATCTCCTTAAGGCTTGTTTTGAATCTATGGAGTAATTAGGTTTGATGCCCGGCTCCGTCCGAGCTACCTCTACTTATCGTCAATTTTATTTTCGCTACCTTTATTTATCGTCAAATTTATGTTAGACTTGTTTAACTCATGCGTTTACCATTTATACTGCAAATTAAAATTTATCAACAAATTATGAGACATATTCACGACTCCCGCAATCAATATTATTATTTTCACGACATCTCATATTAATACTATTATATTCACTACTATTTCTTCGACTACTCACGTTATTTTTACGGTTATATCCATTCCCGTTAATTTTATCAAATTCATATATATCTAAATAAATGAATATTTTTCTTAAATTGAATTGTAAGCTAAATTTTCATTTTTTTTTTCTGTTGTTCCTACTGTTACTTTCAATACATTTGTTCTGACTATTGTTACTTTCACTGCTCCCGCCGTCATTATCATTTCTTTCACTACTCCCGCATTTAATAGTGTTAATTTCATTATCGTCGTTCTTACTATTACTTGCAAAACATAATATTTATCTATTTTAAACAATTAACATCTTTGACATCTAATAAATTATATAGTATAAGCTAAACCTTTAAGGAAAATTTTCTTAAGAAGGACATTTAAATTTTAATTTAATGTATAATTATACGATGATATTAATTAATACCATAAGTGAGACATGTTAAGTTTAAGGAAAAACACCCTATTATTGCGTTATCTAAATATAATTACTTTAATTTAATGTAATTTCCATAAATTTTATTCACCAAGGCATCTTTATATTGTAATTTAACCAAAAGTCCAAAACTATATAATATTTACATTAAAGTCTCTTGATTGGGTCAATCACACAGTGCTATCGTTTAAAAACTATATAGTATAACTGTATAATTAATTTGTATAAATTTCTTTAATTACACTGAAATCCTTGGTTTCAGGAATATATATAGTATTGATTGATTGATTGATTACTTATTAGGCGGTAAATTTCAACTGGAGCTACTTAAGATCATCAAGATGGTTACTTTAAATTAGCGCAAATTATATTAAGGGAGGGGAGGGCATATATCCGGGGGCCAAATGTATTGGCAAACGGGATTTATACTCCACCTACCTTAAAAAGCCCTTCCACATCAATGATTGTTTTTTTTGTCCTTTGACTTTGAATAGGAGCTATGTTGACAATTCCCGTGTGCCAATACATTTGACCCGTGAATTTATGCCATTCCTATATTAATAGACAGTTTTACCTCTGTTACAGATTTCATTCAACATCTGTCTAATCGCTCTCTTCTCTCAAATTAACATAAAAAATTACAAAAAATCGATTCAATTTGTAACTCGAAAAAATTGGTTTTACCGTTCATCTTCTCGACCTTTATCAAGAAACTCATACCCAGTGGACTAGGGTTGCCTACTTAGTATTTTCCTTGGTCGATTTGAGTGCTTAAGTGGATTCTTCTTAGCACAGTTTGATGACCGTAACTGTCTTAACTTAAAACCTTTATATTCTCAATGTATTTCCACCTCTATTTTAATTAGGTTTGAGACCCTATTATTTTAGATTTAATTTTAGCTTATTTCAATTCAAATCACGTTTATTAAGTTCAGTTCAACTTGAATTGGTTCAGCTGATACACTAGTTCATACTTGATACATCAATTATTTGGTGTGCTAAATTATGGATCTTTATGCAATCCTCGTCACTTCCACGGTAATATGACACCTTGATTTACTTCATTTACATAGAACATGTGGATCCCAGAATTTTCTATAGGCTGGATAATTTGCAAAATTTGTCAACAAATCATAATCCAAACAGCTCACAATTCAAGGTACACACAAGTGTGCAACGTAATTGTCACTGCTTTTTCTGGTGATTGCATTCATTAAACCATCGTACTTGCCCACTGTTTTTTCGAGATCGTTTTGCTTCATTTCGTTCGGATTGTGGTGCCTTGAAACCGCATGCCTAGTCTCAACGTCTCTCGCAAATTATAAGATAAGCTATGTTGAATGTACGAATAAGTTAAGATGAATATTGCATGGAGAATTATATTGAAGAACGGCTACTTAACAATAGAGAGAAACAATGTCGCTTTAGTGAGTCATTTTGCTTTATTTTATCATAATTTAGAAGCAAATTACTTTCAAGATAATTTGGATTTTTAGTTTTTTCAACACGGAGAAGTTCCAATTATCTTATAAGTGCACACCTTGACCTTGTTTGGTACTCTATATTCAATAGACTCGTATCTATTTGGCCTTGTTTGATACTCCGTATTCAATCAACTTTTGTATGGGCTAATAGATGAGCGGAAAATGCTTACCCAAAAAATGTAAGGAAAGAGGCAAGACGAGTAGGGAGCGGAAGATTATTATCGAAAGCGATTGTTAGGTGGTTATTAATGCAATTAAAGCCACAAAGCGGGATAGAAGTGACATTTTTTTTAGCTTATGAGGATAATTTTAGGGTGTTGATCTTCGCAGTACATTTTTTACTCAACGTAGTGTACTGCGAAAATAAATTACGTAATTTTAATGCTTGTATTTGTTTTGAATGTGTCTTTTAGTTTTGTCCGTAAGCAGTCGAATAGGGTAGCTCATAGGTTAGCGCATTTTATTCCTTAGGAATCAGGACTCCGAGTTTGGGACGTGATGTTTCACTTGACATTATTTCTTTGATTTGCATAATAATTAGAAAACCCTTTCGGGTTTTGTTAAAAAAAATGTAATGACATCATAAAAAACAATGAGCATACAAGTTCATAAGGCGCAAATTCTTATTTCAGACGGGAAATTCCCGTCTGAAATAAGACAGACAAAATATTGCCATTTTTTAATAAAATGTAACCAATTAATTATAAAATGTTATAACTAGAGTTGTCACTTTTTATCCCGAATATGATGTGAAAAATAATGGTAACATGTTATCAGAAAATAGTAACATTTTATTGTAAATAGCAACATATTGTCCGTCTTATTTCAGACGGGAAACAACCCATTGTTCATAAGGTCATGAACTCGTGAATCATCATAGAAATGTAGAGCTAGATCTAGACCACCTTATCCAATCAAAATATGAATTTCATTCAAAAATTGAACATTCATACTACAAATAGTTGAACCACTTTGATAGGGCTCTCAATACAAGCAATATAACCCCGTTTACCGGGAAATTCAACCTTACGATATTTACATGATTACATCTCAGATAGAAAAGAGAGGGTCGTTAACACTGACTCGTACATCTAAACATTTTAAAAAATGTCACCAAAACCATGATAAGCCTAAAATTCCCTAGATAATTGGATGGATCAATTTTTGATCCATCATCGAAACTAAAAAAAAGACGGATCAAGAACATACGAGACCTACAACAGTACAACTCATTATTTATGCAAACAACATTGCATTATTTCCTGCCAAGTTCAATGGATTAGAGATACCAATGCTGCCCAAAACAAGTTCCTCCATCGTGGATTCTTCCTTAAACAAAGGTGGTGTAAGCGAATTGATCGATAATTCACCCATTGATGCGAGTTTAAGCAGCTCAGATTCATCTAATCCCTTTGCTGGTCCAAGGCTACATCTTTCTGTACCATGTTTTGCCAATGCATCTTTGAATTTCTTAATCTGCAGGATAAATTTGATATAAGTTTAATCATTAAACAACAAAAACAGTAGGAGAAAATCATGAGCAGGGAATTCTTACAGTAGAAATGGTGCAGCTGAAGCTACAAACCCGGCCATCGGCCCCTCGATAGAACCTAAAGAATGGTAGTACATGAATATGCAGAGCATGACACATTGGTTTTAGCTCTTCATAATTAACTTTGAGAAATATTGCATCTGGATTCGATTCGGCCAACTGACATATCTGCACATCCAACAATTACAGTTCAGTAATCATTGAACAGCCAAACAGGACATTCAATCTTTAACATAAATGGCTCCCACAAATTGCGAGGTAAAGAGGAGTCGGATGTTGAAAAAGATTGAAACTTAGGTAAAGTTGGTACCTTAGGGTGAAGGGATTTGCAACCACCACATCCAGGAGAGTAAAAATCGACAATAACAAGTCTGTCAGCTGCAGTTTTAAGTGCATCAACAAATTCTGAAGCTGAATGAATTTCAACCATGTTTAGCTTCAATGTCTTATCCCACCATCTCATTGCCTTGCTTACACAAATTGATGCTTGTGCCTAAACAAATTATAAAATCCAAACTTATAAATACTTTTACCCAAGAGAATAATAACAGGCATTGCAATAAGGTTGCGTACATCCGACCCCTTAGTGCCATGACAAGTTTTTTTTTACTGAGCAGTAGCGGAATCAGGATTTCAACATAAGTGAAAACGACAAGAAGTCGTATTTTAACTAAAAGTTTCAAATTTTTCGCTGCTTAGCGAGGGTGAGCTCCCTTGGTTCTGTCACTGCATTACAATGCCGAAAATTAAATTAGGATTTCTGAGGGCATACCTTAACAGATAAATTGGTAAAGGACATGTTATTATGCAATGGTAGTTTCTTCTGATCTGGGACAATGAGGGATTGTCCCATAAATTGGGAAAAAGATGAAAATTGTTGAGATGTTTTGCGCTTAAAAAATGTTTCATTATGCATTGAAATAGATGCACCAAGTTCCATTGAACAAGAACCCATGATAAAAATTGATGAAAAAAAATGTGGAAAAATGGTACTCGTATCTTTAGTGGATAATATGGCACAAAAAACTTTGACCCACTAAAACATTTGGATAAAAAAGCACAAAAAAGTTGTACCCTTTATCACTTTTTGTATAGTTCTTCCAAATTATTTGAAAAAATTGTGAAAGAAAGTATATAGAGGAAGGAATATTTTTATAGAAATGGTTGTGTTACGGTGTAAGACCGTCTTATTTAATAATTGGGGAGAAGGGTATCAAATAATGAGGGAGAGACAAGGAAGGTAAAACAATGGGTACTGCGGAAGTTGGGTAGACAAAGGACCTTAAATGGATGATGGATAATACGGAATAATTTGGATTATATGGATAATGTTGAGCAAAATTTGATCTAAAACTCATTTGATCGTAGTAAGATGGGAGGATTTATTAATCACTTTTGAGTAGATCCTTATAATGTGGACAATTTTACCAAAAGAAATATATCTATGAATTTATGATTCAATTGGATCGGGTTAGCTCGGGAGTCGGGAGTCTTGGGCGAGCTATATATTCAGTTTTGAATAGGTTAAGTTACTTATTTGGGATTTCAAATATTCGTTTTGTATTATGTTATTTAAAATCGGATCGTTTTCCTCACATGTCATTTATTATAGATAATTAAATACTCAAAATCCGATGTTATGAGCTATGGATAAGGTAGTCGATCAATAGATTTGTTGGAAATTTAATGTTTGATTTAGTCAAATTATGTTACTGTTAAGTGTCCTATACTCTAGGAGTTGGTTAAGTGTACTGAGTCAAGTAAGTTT
>VHZZ01000016.1:229951-243681 GCA_009801015.1 Silene noctiflora
TTATATTTCATATAAAATGTATGCCAATGTGAAATATACTTTTGAATTATTATTATGATCTACTTATATTATTATAACTATTAATAAAAACATACTTTATAACTCACATACGTAACAATGTCTTTAAGTAGATATTCATTACCTAAATAGACAATAATCATCTTATGCCTCAATGGTTAAAATGTAAGTTAAAGAGTTGGAGGTCATGGGTTTGATTCCTCTATCTTTCTACAAGAGGTAGTGCATGGAAACAGCTAAAGAGTTTGTCATTCTCTAAACATTTTGTTTTGGTACTTCAGACGAGTATATTCGTTAATTTAACACTGTTTTCAAACACTCAAATTTATTCAATGTGTCATTTCGAAACATGGCCACAATATTATCTCGTTCACAAAATCTCATTTAAGACGGCTACTATCCGTCTTAAACTTAAGACGGGTAGTGGTTTCTCACACAAATGCAAGTGGGACTATCCGTCTTAAACTTAAGACGGATAGTGGCCGTCTTAAGCAAGACCTTATGTATCTCGTTTGTGAGCTCGGAAATCGAAATCTCATTTGAGTTATAGAAAGTAAAACAATCATTAAACTATTTCGGACTTTGGTTTCTTTTCAATTACAAGTAATTTTTATTAAGCTTTTATCCATTTGTCTACGAGATAAAGCTTTTATCATTCACGCTAACTTGTTTAATTTTATAATTTATAAATTCGAGATTTAAAAATGAGAAAATAAATGAATTCGTATGAATCTAGCTAAGTATATTCGACTCTACTTTCCAAATGTTGACATGTTTTTTTTTGTAACGCTTAATTGAAGTACTTTTTACCGTTCATTAAGAATAAAGGAAAGAAGAGTAACAAATACAACCCTAAAACATTTTACCATGTTTGTCGCCAGCTTCTCGGGGTTACATGCAATAAAAAAAGGTGAATAAATACGCTATTTTTATTACTTGTATATTCGAGTTAATCTTGTATCAAACCATTAAACAAATAAGATTATACATTGTAATAGCCAAAATTTGGAATATATGAAGAAAATATTATACAATATGATCAGTTTGTGACCAGTAACGGAACTAGAATTTTTTTCAGGAGTTCATTCAAAGGAAAATATGATATCATTTCTATCACGTGAAAACATAGATTTATTCTATTTTTATCTTAGAATTAGATGAGAATACTTCGAAAAATGAGCTAAATTTATTATCAATTGATTTTAGGATGAATAATCACCTTGATTATTTCCGATACTCCTCATCTAGTAGTTTTGATATTAGTTTTTGAAAGTTTCAGATAAAATACCATTGAAATCGACAAGTTTAATTTCTTTGATTATTTCAACCCTAAAATAGTCAAGTATTTTTTAACTAGCCACTTTGAATTTATAACTATTATTATATACAATACGTCCATTTATTCTTAAATTTCTAATGAAGTTGCACAATGAATAGTGATGATCTAGACTAAATTAATTTTGATAATGTTTTCCGTACGTACTTCGTTTACTTGGTTATTATATATTACTCACTTTTACTCGCCATTTTTTTTACTCCGTATAGTATTGTTTATCACATACTCCGATCTATATATGTTTAAGTGAAATATCAATTTTATAAATCAAATTTTTAGCGTAATTAGATTTTGATCCTGGATAGTCCTTGGGCATGTGGTGATTTTAGTTTATTACGGAGTAATATACATACTAACCTGAGACGGTATTGTATAAGACTAAATTGTCCTAGAAATTACCCTTTTTGGAAGAGCCGGGAATTTATCGAACTTTAATTGACTTTGTCTCCTTATATTAGCTCTAATTATTATTAACATCGACATATCAACTATCATTATAAATGTAGCATTTTATAATGAAAAATCATAAAAGAAAAAAAAGGTTGGAATAGGACTTGGTCCCAGGCTTTAGCTTAAATGCTAAACAGCCGGGCTTATCAACACTAACAGCTTGAAAGCATAATTGCATATTGGCATGAGAAACAAATCAATAACTTTGTTTGTGATCGTTACAAGCTTGTACCGTTTATAGGTCGTAAGATTTATAACCCTCCTCCTAGTTGCCTCTCCCACCTACTTCTTGTGAAAGATTACAAATTTGTGATAAAATAATGCCGTAACATGTGAGAATTTGTGAATCCAACAATATGTAATGTGGGTAATACTACTTCTATGCAAGACACTTGGTGGCCAATATAGTGAACTCCAATAAAAGGAAATTCAATAAATCGATTATAGTGACAGAATTAGGATTTGAAGTAACAAAACTTTAAAATTTTACGAGAGTAAATCAGTATTTTATATGTTTGATCATTTCTTTATCTTTAGTTTTGATACAAAGAAAGGAACAAATTATTTTTACATATTGCTATTGAATGACAAGTGGACAATATGGTATGTGGATGAATAAATTAGTTTTAAATATATTCGCAATATATATAAAAGTAAATAATGAATGAGACATCTGAAACATAAAAAATAATACCTAAAGATATAGTTCACTTCAATAGCGATTCGATCTCCTATCGTACACTGCAAATTTCGTCGCGATATTTTTCTTTCTATTATTTTCTCCAACTGAAAATATATATTTTTCTAATCATTTTTTTTTACTTGAACCCGGACCTGCCCCATCAATTCTAATTCAAATTTCATGGCTTTTAAAACATTATTGAGAAACAAAAATATGAATTGGATTTACCTGATCTCCAATCAAATTTAGACGGAACTAAATTTAAAGTAATTCAACATTTTAATTTATAAATTAAAATTACGAAAATAAAATCAATTCCGCGTTTTTAAGACACAACTCTACAATAAAGTGTCTCCAACTAGATTTTTGCAAGTCATTCTAACTTAGTCCATTAATTTAATTTTTTTTTTTGCATTTCATCTTCTTAAATAGGGGTTGTTTTGGAAGTATCCTAATTTGATGGGCAGAATTTTGGCTTATGCTGGCAACACAGATAAAAACAACCAATAAAAGTGCTTGAAAAGCCTCCTCCCATTTGTCCTGGCTCTTGCTGATGTTAACATTCTTATTTTATTCCCAACTTAATATATTTTTTTTATTTTTTTATTTATTACTTAATTATGTACTAATAATACTTAGTTATCAAAGGACACAAAAAGTCAAAATTCTGCAAATTATTAATTAGTGCATCTTAGAATTTCCTGTGGTATGAGTTGGCTTTGGTCAGATTTCACAAGAGGATGGAATACTAATTCTCTTTTAATTATAACAATTAATATAAAATTATAATAAATTTCATATTGTTTAATAATAAATCAATTCTTAATTTCTTTAGAACAAAACCATTAAATTTTTTTTAAAAAAAATGTATTTATAAACCGTTGGTCTCTTTTAGGACGGTCATATCACCCTAGGATTAAAACTGGTCAAATAACACCTCACTAGATCTGACAAAATTGACCGACCCGAATAACCTGACCTAACACCCAATCTCAAGACCCGAGTTTGACCCGACCCAATATAGAGCAACCTGAATGTTTATTGCACACTTATTATAACCATAAAAAACTTGATAATAGTTGACCCGAAAATGACACAAACTCGAAAACACCCCACCCGACCCAAACCCTACCGAAGCATGCAAATCCGAAATTGACCCAACTCGATTGACCCATTTGCCAGGTTTAGATGGGACATACTTTATACTAGTTTGTAAATATTTTATTTTTGTCTCATCTTACTATTTAACCCGTTTTAAGTTTAAGATAAATATAACCGTCTTAAACAGTCATTTGTTATTTACAAATGGGAAAGTTTCCTTGCATACCACGTATCTTTTTCCTTAGCCATCAGTATTTAGGGACGTTTGCTACCCATCTTTGCAAATTTTTCATACTACCATTTTTATCTCTTATTCCCCAAAAAAATTCTCATCTTTTTTCCTTCATCACTTCTTCTTCTTCTTCTTACTCATTTCTTACTTAAAAATCATATAAATAAATTCTTCACAACAAAAATAAAAATAAAAATACTTCCCATTTGTTAAAATTCATAATTCTAGATACCCTTTGAATTAAATTGTTGTTGAATTTCATTTTTATTAAAAAAAAACTAGTTGGTTATTGGAAATAGTAAGGAAGTTGTTAGCTGAAAAAGAGGCGTTTAGGTTCAGACAAGAAGAAATTAGTAGGAGTTCCCTAAGTTTATTTATTTAATAACATCATAAAATGGAAAACATGGCAATTCATGTAGGTGACCAAGAACCTATGGACTTACCACCCGGGTTCCGGTTTCACCCGACCGACGAGGAATTGATCACTCATTACTTGTCGGTTAAGGTTATCGACGATGATTTTTCTGCTAGGGCTATTGGAGAGGTTGATTTGAACAAGTGCGAGCCTTGGGATTTACCAAGTAAGTTGTTATGAAAAGTATTAACTTATACGAGACTGTTTTACATGTAATTTATTTGAAACTTGTTAATATTTTCGTTAATTTTCATGTGATTGATTACAGGGCGGGCGAAAATGGGGGAAAAGGAATGGTACTTCTTTTGTGTAAGGGACAGGAAATACCCAACAGGATTAAGAACAAACCGCGCAACTGAAGCCGGGTATTGGAAGGCCACAGGGAAAGACAAGGAAGTCTTTAGAGGGAAATCTCTTGTGGGTATGAAGAAAACTTTGGTGTTTTACAAAGGTCGAGCTCCGAAAGGCGAGAAATCGAATTGGGTTATGCATGAATATCGTCTTGATGGAAAAACTTCACTTCAAAATCTCCCTAGTAATGCTAAAGTAAGAAATTCTTTCATTTAATTATTCTTCCCTGAATTTCCCCTGTTTTTAATCTTAATTATTTCAAAAAAATAAAAAAAAATTGTCATCTACGCGTCTGGTATTGGTTGGGTCAGTTCGAGTCTAGTCAGTTAAACAATACCGCGTTGTTTTGATTGAGTTACCAGTTGGATTGGACCAAAACACATTGTTTTGTTAAAGAATACTACGGAGTATGTTGTTTGGATTGAGTCACTGTTCGGATTGGATCAATTCAGGTTTCGGGTCATTTTATGTTGTTTAGTTTGACCTGATTTACGTCTCAAAAGTATCTCATTTGGGTCAATACCAAATTAAACTAACTTGAATTGGTCTATAATTTTGTTTGCAGAATGAATGGGTGATTTGCAGGGTCTTCCAAAAGAGTGGAGCAGGAAAGAAGATCCTTTACCCGGGTTTAATGCGACCGGAATCGATCAATTCCGAGTTTAATCCTTCAGTAAATTTACCACCATTGATGGATGGATCACCTCACGTACCCTGCTTCTCCAACCCCATGGATACAGCTCATACAAACCATTACAACAATTCTAATCAACCTTCCCTCGACGGGTTTATTTCGAATAATCCGTTCATTTCAATCCCTTCAAATCCAAGCAACAATTATTTCCCAAGAATTTCGGGTGTTAATTCTTATATTCAATCGCAAACAAACCCGTTTTCAGGGAATTATCTAATGTCTGATCAAAATATTCTAAGGGCAATTCTTCATAATCAAGAAACAGAGTTGAAACAGGGTGTCAAAACAGAGGTTAATTACAGTGCATCACAAGACACTGGTTTAAGCAGTGACATTAATCCTGAAATTTCGTCGGTCGTCTCGACTTTTGATATGGGTCATGACTGTCCGTCAACCTCCGATGGACCGATCGATTTGGAAAACCTATGGAATTACTAATGAGATTTGAAGAATGCAGCTATAGGAAGAGAAGCAGAGGAAAGCATAGTGAATTAGGAGGAAAAAAACAAAACTTTATTTTTAAAGAAATTATATTAGTGTTAATTTTTATGTATATAATTAATTAATTACTGTAATTGGGAGGTGCTGATAGTGATTAAATTAAATACTATTTTGTGTATCGTGATATAAAGTCTTTATAATATTCTATTTGGTAGACTGTCTTTAATTATAACGACGACGGTGCTTTTGGAGGATCCGATAATTTTTCATTGGGATATAATGGATACAATATATCACAATGAAAAATGGACTATCTCGCGGTATTAAACCGTTTTATTTTAAAATTTGTGTTTCTCGTGTTGTGATATAGTCATATAGGATACAATATTATACTATCAAATACTAAAACTATTAGATCATTTTGTTCTTTTCTTGATTGATATGGTCTTAATCATTTGTTTAATGTCTTGGCTGCTAATGTATTGACACTCTAACAAATTAGAAAAAAACTTATGAAGTACTTCTTGAGCTTTACCATTTTTCGAATGGCGGAAATGTTGCGATCTTGTACGAGGTTATACGTCTCATCTAATAATAGCAATAACAGTTACTCTATACGTTATATATTACTTATATATAACCGTCTTCTACTTGACCAATTGTAAAAGCGATAATCCAAAAAAGTCGAGTATATTTTAATGTTAACATTTGCATAAATTGAACTTAATTAGGTTGATTAAAGTTAGTTGATTAAGAGATTAATCATGCACTTAACGCCATTCGTTATTCAAAGATGGGCAGATGAACATGTCGTCTGAAACTACAAACCTCCCAAGTTTTCACGTGCAAAATACATTATAACGGTGATACCATGTGATTGTAATGTTCAAATTGTATTTAGTTTTTACCCATCATTAGTCATTACTCATGTCCGGTTCTTTTGGAATTAATTTAAGCTTTTATAAAATTTCTTTTTAATTTAGGTCGGATTTTTTAAGTTAAATTCAAATAAGTTCAGTTTATTTTAGTTCAACTTATTAGATCCGGTTCTTTTGAACTTAATTTTAGTTAATTTCAATTCAACTTTATTAATTAGTTCAATTCAGTTCGGCTTCATTCATTCAGTTCAGTTCAGATCAACTCTTGATCAGCCGAAAAAAAACAGGACTTTATTATCCTTATTACTCAAAAAGTTCAGTTCAATTCACAAACTCATTAAGTTCAGTTAAGATACTCCACCAATACGATACGTAGTCTTGGCGACACTACAATCTCATTATATATACTAATTAATTTTTTAAAAAATAAAATAAGAAAAGGTGTTACTAATACATTATAAAATTATTACAATAAATTGATGAGATGTATGTGGCATGTTTTGAGTCTTGTAAAGTTAGTTATAATGCTCAAAATTAAGGTTCTTTTCAAACACCTTTTCATTTATTTAGGTACTAGATTAATGAGATACATGGTGTCTTGTTACAATCCTTTTAAAGTCTTTCTTTATTATTATTATTATTATTATTATTATTATTATTATTACTATTATTAACGATAGAATGCATGAATCTACACCCATCATTGGATAAAGTTTGGTAGAAACATCAATTCCATGACCCGACTCATGACTTTGTCACATACAAAGATTAAATTAAAGTTCGTTGTAACTTTTCATTTCAGCTAGTTAAAATCGATTTTTAGCTATTTATCAATGACGTACATAAATACGCCATTTTATTGAACATCCAAAATAGAGTCTAAAAATCTGTATAAAGCGTTCAGATGTATGATGGTTTAAGCAATTTTTTTGTTATAAATTTTCATATTTAATTAGAACAAATTAATAATGTTGACTATAATGTTCGGGGATATAAGACGATTTTGTATAATGTGGGGGCTAAAATTAATTAATACACGTGTGCTGAAGAAATACTACATAATTGGTCATTTAGTCATGAGGTACTATTGCAATTCAAGTATTCAACCAATTAGGTTATCTTTCACCCACCCTCCATTTGTGTGTTTCTTCTTTTTTAATCTCTTCTTTTTCCTTTTTGGGTTTGAAAGGTATCCTTGAATTCATGTGATAGTGCGTACTGCCCATTCGTTATAACTTAGTAAAACGGTTGTAATTAACTAAATTATCGTATAATAAAGGCTTACCGATTTTTCAAATGTTTCAACTTTATAGTTATGTAATAATGTAACAGATGTCAAATAACTTAGCTTGTAAAACTTGCTCGAATAAGAGTGGCTTATCACGGGCGGTGATTTCTATTGTGCCAATCTTGAGGAGAATACTACATTCTCATATAGTACAATATTTGTCAAAAACTTGCATACTTTCAAGTTTAAATTGCAGGAAATAGTCAATCACATTTCACGTCATTAGATAATAAAAATGCATTATCCATGTCCTAATTGTTGACTTTGTCCAACTTCCAAGCTAACTGCTTCGGTTGAGAGTAATAGCTAGCTAGACCATTCTTGGGTGGAAAATGTTATGCCTAGAGGTGGCAATTATTGACCCGACTCGAAAACACGACACGAACCTGACATGAAGTTAGCGGGTTATAGTCAAGACGTTGTGACTCATTTTAGTAATTGGGTTGACACGGATACGATGCGAAACTTAAATGGGTCGGGTTAGGGTTGGACTCTTTTGACATGAACCCGACACGAATAACCCATTTATTAAAAAGTGTCATAATATATTTGGGTTAAATCAATAATCTAACCAAACAACTTACAAATAAGCATTTTCATTCATCATTTTTGGGATAATAAAGCTATAAAACTTAGCTTATTTTATTAGTTTATTGGGTTAAACGGGTTAATTAGGTTAAAAATGACCTGTTAAAAGATAAATGGGTTAAACAAGTTGGGTGGGATTATAGAAAAATTAAATGGATTGGGTTAGGGTTAAGAAAAATGACCCGTTTATATAATTGGGTCGGGTTAGGGTTGGAGTAGTGGTGACCTGTTTAACGTTTACACAGACACGAACATGACACGACCTGATCTGTTTGCCAAGTCTAGCAATGCTTGTGAAGGTGTATAAAAATTAGAATTTTTTTCTAAAATGAGGCTCAAACACAAACTAATTATCGAAATAGGTAGAGTTTCATAGTTCCTCCTATTCTATATTTTCTTCCATATTTCCTTATTCGGTTATTCGGGTTTTCTTTTCTATTTCATTTTTTTGGATGATATAAGGGGTCAAATTCAATGATACGTGAGTTTTGTGTGGTCCAAATCCACTTTTTTATTTCTTGTGGAAAAATGAAAGAGGAAAAGAATATAGAATAGGAGGGAGTACTAGTAGTATTTACCCAAAATGAATTCACGTCATCACCGAAGCTAGACTCATATTCTAGTCGTCAAGCCGGTCGGTGACCATACCCAAACTGCCAGTTAATGCCCAACCAAACCTCATTTTTGTATTTCAAAGCAAATCTCCATGGGGGATGGCGACTTGACTTCAAAACGTTGTTCCCCCTGACGACTCGATCTACAAGTCAGAATTTGGCTTAAATTTTTGTAAATTTGAATCCCTCTCTCGAAACAAAGTCACCATGGGGTTGGCGGTTTAGGTTGAAATCTCTCATCGGCAAGTCGCCATGCCGGTTGACGTTTTAACTTCAATCGCCAACCGAGTGGGCGGTTTGACTTCCTCATCTAGCTTCACAAAAACAAATCCTAAGTGGATCCATTTTTTGTTAATATTTTGAAATCGAAGCTATTTCGTTAATTAGTTTGATAAATAAACCCATTTTGAAAAAAAAAATTATGCATATATTGTTTTGGCTAAGTTGTTTAAAATATAAAATCAATGGATATCATGTTTGAATTCGCCTAGGATTAATTGTTAAAAGAGTAAGTAATTTATGTACATTGTTTTCAGATTATCATGTATATCTGAAAGTTCGTTCGGTGCGTATTTTATGTATAAATACCATGCGTTGCTGTTTTATTAAAGCTATAATATGAACTAGTGTAATGCCCGTGCAAATRCACGGTATTTTAGATACAAATATTAGAGAATTTGACAATTAATTAAACTAATGTCCTTTACCTTCGTTTTGAAAAGAGTAGAAAATTTGCATATATAATTCCAATGACATATTTTATTAGCCTTATTTATGTAAAAGGTAAATAATAATTGATGTTATAAAATTAATTAAGAGATAAATATAGTTTAATACGGAGTAGTAAATATAGATAGTGAACACTAATTAATTAGGAAATAAATATTGTCCATAGAATATCACTTAGACGGAAAATTTTTGCGGGAAAATTTAGAGATGTGTTAATTTTTTAGTATATAGAGGATGTGAATTAAATTTGAAAATTTTATTGGTTATATCTCGGCGTATAATGTTAGGACATGTATCATGACTAATGATATAACTTAATTTTTCTAGCAAACTATTTTCACAATAGCGAGCTAGGAGTCTAGGATGCATGACAACTCCAAATTTAATCGCGGAATTATCGAAACTAAATACTATCTGATGACCGGGTAACAGGGTTGCATTTTGCTAAAAACAAATGGGTGGGCTTGGAGTATGCCTGATTTTACGCTGACAACACAAATAATTGCCTTATTACTTCCTGCAATTAAACAGCAGGCAGGAATCTTGCAGTTGAAACCTTAAAAACAATGGACTAATGGAGTATGCACCACTTTAGTCCACTACATCACAAATTCTTGTTCAAAACGGATATTATTCGTTACAAGCTGAAAACGGATAATATCTCTCACGCAATATGCAAGTGGCATTATTCATAGGGTGTTTCATTTCTCCCCACTTGCCCTCCCATTGGCCTTTTTTAAGAGAGAGGTTTTATCTGTTTTCAGCTTGTGACGGAGAGTGTCTTCAATCCATTATACCTGTTGTCGAGAATCTTCTCTAGCTAGAGTCTAGACCTGGCAAAACGGGTCAACGGGTCGGGTTCGGGTCAGGTCAATTCGGGTCGGGTCAGTTCGGGTTTGTCACATTATCGGGTTAGTTCGGGTCGGGTCGGGTCCTTCCGGGTTTCCGGGTTTCTTTCGGGTTGTTTGTCGGGTCATTTTCGGGTCAAGCGGGTCGGGTTGTTTCAGGCTGGGTCATTTTCGGGTCAATGAAAAAGCGGGTCGGGTTATTTCAAATCAGGTCATTTGCGGGTCGGGTTAGTTGGAGTTGGTACGTTTTGCATCTTCGCATTTTTAAAATAACTAGCCATTTTTTTTCTTCCGTTCCTTTACTTCTGTTAAATTATTTACTAACCGAGTATATATTATTTTTAGGATATTTTGTTTATAGTTTTTAWTTGAGTTCATTATCAAATGTTGAAATAGTTAATACGAGATGTTTGTAAATAGTAATCATCTTCAAGTCAAACATATTATCAATTCTTGACTGCTTTAATATTATAATGAGTTAATGATGGTAAGATAATTTCAACCAATTCCTTTTATTCTAGATGTAATGATGTATTACATTTAAGTATTTAACTTAACTTGGAAAGAAATACGTTTAATAGTTTATTAATTAATAACAATATTATAGASGGTTACGATATTATTACTAATAATTCAAATTTAAATCTTGGTGGATATCATGTTAATAAAGTTTGTGTATTATTACTAACAGTTTACATTTATTTACAACCATCATTTAAATCTTAATTTTGAAACGTTCATACATTCTTATACAAGTGATCTAATGATAGGATTATTTGAGATTGAATTATAACGGGATTGATTCATAACATATTACATTTTCTTTTTTACAGATTCACTTATCGACAAATTAGTAATAAGGGAGCTTGTCGCACGCGTGTGTCAGTGTGTTTAGCATACAAGTTACGACCAACACAATATTTTTCAATTGCAGGAAATGGTTCTTAATTAAAGGTATTACAATATTTAGAGATAACCAACTTTGTAATATGCAAATAAAAAAAGGACAACAAAAAAAGAAAAGAATGGATGAGTATAAATTTTGTGTAAACAAAGTTTATACAATTTCATCCTAATTATTTTGTATTGAATTAAGCATTTTCAACTCCTTAAATTAATTTAGTACTAATATTGAATGCAATTTTAAATTAGCTATTTCGGGTCAATTCGGGTCATTTAAATCGGGTCATTTACGCATCGGGTGATTTCGGGTCGGGTTGTTTCGGTCCGGGTGGTTTCGGGTCGGGTGACAACGGGTCGGGTCAGTGCGGGTCTAGCAAAACTCGGGTCRAGATCGGGTCGGGTCGGGTTAATTCGGGTTTTCGGGTCAAATTCGGGTCCCACAAGTCGGGTTAATTCAGGTCTCGGGTCAGCCTTTTCGGGTCGGGTCATTCGGGTCGGGTTGATTTTGCCAGGTCTAAGCTAGACTATGAGTCTATGAGATTACTTACCACTTAAGTTGAGATTGAAACAATCATAATTTTTAATACGGACTATATAACATAAAATATAATCATCCGAGATTTTTTTTAATCGTTTTAATGAGTACATTAAGAATACCAAATTTATATAATTTTAATGTGTAAATAAAGATATGAACAAAATAAAATGTACATTAACAAATATGAAAAAGTGAACGTAAAAAAATGGATGAGATACATGGAGTATTACTTTGTTTCACCGCATGTACGTACGAGGGCTCATAAGGTAACTATATACGAAGTATGTGACATTGTTTTCGTTACGAAGAAGAGTGATTGAACGCAGATTTTCATTGAAAACGGACACTATCTGTCATAAGTTGGTGACGGATAGTGTCCCTCTCACAATATACAAGTGACACCAATTATGGGGTGCTCTATTTCCCCCCTCTTGCCCTCCCACTTGCTTTATTGTGAAAGGGACACTATCCGTCTTCAGCTTGTGACGGATAGTACCCGTCACAAGCAAGACGCTTTGTTGATTGAATGTCTTGTCTTGAAATGTTGTTGTTGACTTGGTGATATTGTGTTGTATTTACCTTAAATTCAACCCAAATTCTACTGGCACTATCCGTCACAAGCTGAAGACGGATAGTGTCCCTCTCACAATATGCAAGTGGCACCAAACATGGATGCTCCATTTTCCATCCACTTATCCTCCCACTTGCTTTATTGTGAGAGAGGCCCTATCCGTCTTCAGCTTGTGACGGATAGTGCCCGTCACAAGCAAGACGCTTTGTAAATTCAATTATTTGATACTCTGTTGGCCTAAGTTTCCCAAAAATTATACCCCTTGAAAAAAATAAAAAGTTAAACAATAGACTAAAATGTATAGAGAAATTGTATAAGCATTTTATTTGTACACAAATTCTCATTGAAGACGGGCACTATCCGTCACAAGCTGAAGACGGATAGCTCCCCTCTCACAATATGCAAGTGACACCAAACATGGATCATTCATTTCCCACCCACTTGTCCTCCCACTTGCTTTATTGTGAGAGATACACTATCCGTCTCCAGCTTGTGACGGATAGTGTCCGTCACAAGTAAGACGCTTTGTTATTTGTATGTGTTAGCTGTTAGCATGTTATCTCATTAGCATTACTTAGGAGCTAAGCTAAGAGTCCACTACAATGTTGGTCTTGCATGTTGCCATCAATCTTTGGGATTACTAGTCCCTCATTCATTTGTTTACCTTTTTTTTAGGATAAATTACAAATAACCACCACGTATTCGCGTATTTTTAAAAATTACCACCACGTATTTGCGTTTTTACAAATAACCCCCGAACTTTTATGTATACTCCCCAATCACCACCGTATTTTAAACCCGAACATCATTTTTCTTATTAAGTTACAATTTACGCTAAATACCCATATTACCCTCATTTAATTACACTAATTAACTCAACCCAACATAACATTTTCCCTATTGTCCATATCAATTTATAATTTCTGGAAACTGAAACTCTTGCTCAAATTAATTAGTRTAATTTAATGCAATTAATTTGATTAAAGAGGCCAAAATTGTGTCAAAATCAATTGAGAAATCTGGAGAGTTGTAGACAATCATAGTACAGTACAC
>VHZZ01000016.1:250520-274948 GCA_009801015.1 Silene noctiflora
CATGATGGGGTGAGGGACCCACTGCTTTTTCTATTTTCCTATTATGTCTCTCACTAAATTAGTGAGAGACGGTCTCTCACGAGACCTACTGATTTTGTATATTGAGTTAGCATTAAAAAGAAAGAAAAAAATTAAACAAACACTTTTTTTTTTTTTTTTTTAGTAATTACACATGGGTGATGCTCATGTATAAACATGATTTACTCAATTATGGATATAAATGACCAATTTACCCCATATATTTCAACTCCCAAATTTCAATTTTCTTTCTCTACACAATTCTCCCTTTTACATCCTACCACCTCAGTAAGTGGATTATACATCCGATGTACTACCACCAATTTTATAATTTTTGAACATTATAATAAAGTTTATGAGTTTTGTTTTAAAAATTATGAGTTTTACTATAAAGTTTCTGAATTCATTTACTAAAACAATTAGCTCAAAAAATTACAATAAAACTCAAAATCATTACATATAAACTTAATTAAATTTAAGTTTTGACAAGAAAAAAAATTAAAATTTAACATATAAACTTTCATAAGCTCAAAAAAATACACATATGCTCAAAAACAAATTAAGTTTGGGTAATAAGCTCAGAAAAAATAAATATATGCTCAAAAACAAATAAAGTATCGATGTATGTTCATTTTTCCCGACCACGGCTACCTTGCCTGGCTTACCTTCGACACCTCGGCCGGCCAAACGACCGCCCCACTGTCACCACCTTCCCCACAAACCCTAATTTTATCTAACCCTAAATTATTCATCATTAATTACATCCTCTGAATTTGATACAAAGAGTAAAATAACAGAGATAGAAAAGGGGATAATTTGTTAATTTTTGTTCACTAGAATAAGGGCAAAGGGGTGGAAAATTTATGACAAAATGTCCGTAAATAAGTAAAACTTGTACATCAAAAAAACGACTCGTCACACTAAAAAAAATTAATAAAAAAAAAAATCATTGACCAACTAAAAGTTCAAAGTCCATCATCATCCTAGTTTACTTTGACTGAAGTGCTACTCAACTGCGAAACTCTAAGATTCTCCAATGGCGAAAGTTAACCCTAATTTAACTTCCTCATCAAAAAATTCTACCCCCAGTTCATCTTCAACGCCAAAAATTATACCAAAAAAACCTTCGCAATCCTCAATTGCTTCAATAATTAAAGCATATTGTATACCTGCGACTTTTTTTCTGCTATTTTTGGTATTTCAAGTAGTTCTTCTACCTCAATCATTTCCCCTTTCTCATTACGATGGTATGAATCCGTTTTAGTAGAATTTTTTTTAATGATTGTATAGTTTTATATGATGTAAATTGCGTAAAGTTTGAATCTTTGAGGTAATCTTATGTTTTTGTATTGGGAAAATTGACAGTTATTGGAGTTCCGTTGCAATGCTCTATCGAAGAAGTCGAGGAAGCGTACGAGAATCTCGTATCAAAGTGGTAATTATGATGTTTTGATTTTTATAGTGGTGATGTTTTAATAGAGAATTGTTTGATTGATATTGTTGTTATGATTGTATTGAATTGTGTTTTGATTCGAAGTGTTTCTGATGATTGGTTAGTTAATAGTTACTCTCTCCCTCCCAATCATTTGTTTACCTTTGATTAAAATACCTCTCATAAAGAATATAAGAGAAACGAATGATTGGGACGGAGGGAGTATGAAGTTTGAGAGAATGTGTATGTTGGTGATGCTTCTGCAGTCAAAATTTATAGTTTAAATCTTAATTTGATGGTTTTGAGTAGATAACATTTTGTTGGGGCGCAAGTTGTATGATCACTTTTTTCAACACTGATGAACATAAGGGAGACTAGGGATATGCTCATAATTTACTAATGCTGGTGTAGTCGTAAATCAAATAAAGTTAGAAACTTCTCTTTCTTCGATGTCTCAGGGTCACCCAGCTAATCCCATTCTCCACCTAGTTTCGATTGTGGCAGAGTGCTGTAGCTTTACATTTCCCCCCAAACATTTGAACATTGCAAATGGAAGAGTACATGTATGGACTTACTCGCTACAACAACATTACCCCAGTGCCTCAATGGCTCCCGTAAATTGCGAGATAAGGGGGGCCGGATGTAGCAGCCCTACCCTTGTGCTAGCAACACAAAGAGGCGGTTTCTGAAATGACCCAAGGTGAAAATTGTGTTGAGAACGGCATCAAAAGACCCCTACTTCACAATAGAAAGAAGCGTAACCATTTTGATTTATTCCATCATAATCCAAAACCGAGGAGTAATGATTCTTTAGCTCCATTGGAAATATGGACTTGCTACATTAGAGAATTTCAAAATTGATTCTTTCCCCATAAACAAATTCTTGTTTTGCCTAGGCAATTATCGTCTGTGGATGTTTACCGTTTGTCTGGCGGCACTGGATAATTTTTTAGGATTTGATGTCGGCCTCTTATCAGGATGCTGGCTGTCTATCAAGAGACCCACTAATAACCAAGCCAAACCTTCATTTTTGTAGTGACTGACTATCGGCCCATACTCTATTTGTGTACGTTATATCATGCATGCTGTTGACTGGATTTTTGTCGCTGAAGGATACAATGATGCACTAGCTGTTTGTATCTGTTTGTATTTCTTATGCATGTTCTGTACCATCAACATGCTTCAGTCTGTTTTGCTACTCATTCAGTTAATCTGTTCATTTTTATCACCCTTTTGCCTTTTAGACATGTTAAAGTAATATATTCTTTTGGTATATTATAGGAACTCAGGTGCTGAACTTCCTACGACAGATGACTTTATCAAGGTTATCATGTCATTCCTTTCTTCAATCTTCATCTGCCTATTCTATTGTTATGTTTTTCCATTCCCTTTTGATATGGACATCTATGAACTAGTTAGTAGAATAGATGTTGCTACAATGTTGTTAGGATCCAGAACCTACTTGGGGTGGACAAGGTGGTTATGATCGAATTGGTAAAATCAGATTGTAGGATCGTAAGTTCCTATAAATTAACTAGTACAGATAATTCGCTGTTGATACATGGAAAACTCTCGTGTTTAAATCTCAAACACTAGTACATTATCATTTGTCCACAAGTTGACCCGATTCGTAATTCTTCTCTTCATGAAAGTTATTTATAAAATATTAATAACAGGAAAGATGCTTTATTACCAATGAAGATCCTACCTAGGATCAAGATCAGTCATTACGTTCTAAAATTTTAATAACCGGAAAATGTTGCTCATAATTTCTGCCTCAGGTTGATTGGTATTTGCAAAGAGCAGAGATCAATATGTGTCCTTGTACCATGTTAGAACTTATCATAAAATATTGAGGCTTTGGTAGTACAAAAGCTGGAAAGCAATTTGCCATGTTAGCTGATATTTGGGTATATGACTGGAGCTAAATCCCCATAAAATTTGAGAAGTTAGATATTCGTTGTGAGGACACTTATATTTGGGTATATGACCGGAGCTAAATCTGCATAACTGTTGTGGGATTAGATATTTGTTGTGAGCCAAATCAACTACTGTTTTTAAGGGTATTTCAGATATGTTTAAACAACTAAATTGGGCATCTTTGTAGTCTTTATATCCGAGGAATATTTGTCATCTTTTCCTTCTTTAATAAGTTAATAATATTGATTTTCTATAGTTTCTTCATCAGTGACTACATGCCATAAATTTATTCTATCTGCGTTTTTCATGGTCCTAATTCTATAAAATGAGAGAATAATCTGTGATATACGTCTCCCTTATTTAATTTGTTGATCATATTCGGACATAAGGTTTGCTTTTCTTTGACCTTGGTGACTGGATGCTTCACTCCACTTCTTGACTCCTTTTACGGCATTTTGTGTATCATGCACCATAGCTTGTTAGTTTTTTCTTCTTTGGATTTATAACTCTCTTAATGGTCTTTGCAGATTCGATATGCTTATGAGCTTCTAACCAATCCATTATGGAAAAGAGATTTTGACTTATTCGGGGTTGACGAACATCAAGTGGGTTAAATCTTGATAAATTTTTGTATTCTTGACTTGCTCCTTAAACTTCTCGTCTGAGTTTCACTTTTATTGTAGGATGTTCTAAAAAAGCTTACACAGCTAAATTCTGGAAGGGAATACTCAGCATTGGAGCTTCCTTTACTTGATACCGCTTCTGTGGGTCAGTTATACTCTCCTTCATATTCGTATACCTATATGGTTTAAGCTGCTCTTCAATCACCCAAAGCAGCTCTGATTTATCGAACTAATTGACTTTTCTGTTGCGCAGATTCTCATGATGTTGATTTTAACCATATCTCCTCTGAAGATCTCCGATCAGTTGTAGGGAATCAGAGGCCATGGTTAGTGCAGGTTAGTGCTTTTATGGTGGTATCACTGTTTGAGAATTAGCTGCTTACGATTTTCTAAATGTTTTCCTCAGTGTTGTGAATTGTATCCATTTCTTTAGTACTGAAGTCATACCGGCTGTAGCGAGGTGCCACTGATATCTCATGGTGTACTCGTGAATTTTCAAATTTATGTTAGGTCTATTCCAGTGGGAGCAAACAATGCGTCCAATTTGCAGACAAATGGAAAAAAATTGGTATGATCTTTGCGGTACATTCGTATAAATAAATTTCACTCTCCTGTTTATGGCTTTCTACTGGCTTCTAGTAAAGATTTCTGTTTCCATTTACATCGTCACTACTCATTTTGATATTATACTATAACCACCTCTTCACGATTTTTATTTTATTTTATGAGATAAAACATCAATGTTGGTATCGCTTTGTTTGTCTTTTAGTCCTGATGATATCGACCCTCTGAAACTTCGGTGGTGCACTGGTGCCTAAATTTTTATAGGAATATACGTAGTTGTTTCCAGTTCCTTGATTTTGTGATAACAATGAGCCTATCACCAATCTTTAATTTAAGGATCCCATACAAACTTGCAGAATGAATCTTTTTGAGCTCTGAAGATGAATTGACTGAAATTTAAGATTGAAAGGCAGAATAATTAAGATCCATGGAAAAGTGATGCTTCTAGAATTCCTTACGAGGTGTTTTTTGATAGTCCAAACAACTTTTTATTTTCTTCTTTTATAGAGGTCTAAATATATAAAGGAAAGGGTTTGCACTAGGGAATCGTCTGTGGAAGATTTGCTTTTGTGCTCACAGAGGGTGGTTAACATGAGTCGTGGTTGATGTACTGCATCATATGCTTTCTCGCAACCAGTTTTTATACTTTTCTTTTTAAATATGATTTGAGCGATGGTTGCCAAGATAGAGGTTATTTCACACATTTGGATGAAGTGAGAGAAGTTCAACACTGCTTATTAGTCTAAGACTTGGGTTTGTGGGTAAATTGTAATAGGGAGACAGTAGTGTATTGAGGATTATGCTAATTCCACTCATTAAATATGCTTTTCTGAGTATATTGGTATTCCTTTTGCAAGGGTTATGGAAAATACTAGCTAAACAATATGATGATTGCCGAATAGCTGATCGTTATAATGATCTGATTCTGGATGCCTTTTGGATAGAGAGTTGGAGACAGTGAGCCATAGTTGTAATATTATCTTGTTTGCATGTACAAGACTTCAATTCTTTTGTGTGATTAGGATGGGCATTTTCAGTGGGGGTTCATGAGGTTCAGTTGAACCCCCACYGACTTCAAAAAAGCAATATATACAAGTAAGAGTGAATATGAACCACTAAGATGTGGCTATCATAGTGGTGTGTGTTTGACTTTTTATACAAAGGGTCTAGTGTTCGAGCACTCCTAGTAGCAGTTTTTGGAGTTAATTTTGCTAATAAATGCCTTTCCTTCCTTGGTGACATTTTGTCCTTTGAATTAGTTTTCATCGACTTTTCCTTTTATATTGTTTTCTTTCTGAATTTTTATTCTTAATATACCTAAAAATTAAGTATACTTTATAGAAAAATAGTGTTTTTTTTTTGGATAGTTTTTTTCTTTCTATGTATACTCGAACCGGGATTCTAGAATCTCCCCTGGCTGATTAGTTTGTAATATTTTTGCATGTATTGAGGATCTGTGTCTCCTGTGCAGCTACTTTATTGGGAGAGGTTGCTGATTCTGGAGCTGTTGAACTTGGTGACGTTGATTTTGCTTCTCATCTTGCGGAGAAGAAGGCTACAGGACAACCTTTCTTCCGAAATGGTAAACAGTCATCTACCATTGTCCCACTGAATTGATGTACTGTGAATCTGTGATCTTTTTGTTCTTTTTATTTTTATTATACAGATAGGGCACCCAATGTCCCCGCTTAGCTTAAGTTGGGGTTGGGATTTGTGAAACTATTGTATGCCGCTTTGGGAGATTTTCCATTCCTGAGGCTCTTTGTTTATATCTTGATCATACTTTTGTAATACTCCTATGTAGTGTTTAATGTTCCTTTAGCTCACCGCTTGACTTGTGTTTGTGTTTACAGGACTTCCTTCTCTGATTGCATTCCCTCRAGGCTGTAAATCTTCCAACTKTCTTATCCGGTAAGCTTAGAATAATAAAGGTTCTTAAAAGTGCAGGACACATCTTGGTTGCATTTKTATTGCTTATGAGTTATGATATTCCAGYAYTTCAGAGTTCAGAGTGCAGWTTCAGATTCTTATTGTGTGTTASTTRAGCCATAACAGTTTTAYYAAGTATGTTTTTTCCTTGTGGTCTTTTGATCTTGGTATYTATATAGGTATGAGGGAGCGCTTTCTGTTGATGCAGTGACAGATTGGTTTGCAACATATATACTGAAGTTACCCCRCATTCCATACTATACAAAAGACACCCTGGTATTTAAAGTCATCTTTCTTGATTGGCTCACAATTTTTTTACATTACTTATACACAAATATCCTGGCGTTTGTAAGCTTTGGTTTTTGGTATTACATTAATTCCYGGGGAAGTTAGTCAGTCTTTGGCATCTTAATAGAAAGGTGTAACACTGTAACTTTACTAGTAAGCTAACATGTCTTTGCATMTCTAACTTCAAAAGCATGATTTTGTAGATGTTATAGGTTTGTCGTAGTGAAGACTAGTAGTTCTGTCTTGATTTTAGAGAAAGAAGCTATAACAGCATCAGTCAGGCTTTGATGTTACTCAGTATGCTGTTATAAATTTATAGCACAGAGGAACGGATGTCAATTTACTAATGTTTGCTTTTGGATTTCAGGGACCGAGATTCCTAGCTAAGAGTAGTTATCATAAGGTACTCTACCATCTACTTTAATGTTTTTCTTTTCTGTTGAGAAGAGTAATTCAATTAATACCAAGGAGTGAGGATATTACTGTACAATCTTTATCTTTATCACACCATGCCTCTAACCCAAAGGCCATATACTTTTTATTAAGTCAGGTATATAATACATTGTCACTTGTCACCCAACCGGAAAAATGTCCCGATTGAAATGAGTAATTTGATATAACATCTAACCATGATTTAAATTCGCAATATCGGTCGCAATCACGGTCGCGGAACGGTGTTGTGGAATTGTCCTCGGCTCGGCCGTTGCCCTCCAAGTCGTGGACTCGCGGTTATCACAGTGATATTTATTTTTACAAGCTTTTGTAATATTTTCATTTATTGGCTACTTCGCATAAAGTTATTCTATTTTGAATAATTAATTTGACCAATACTACACCATTTTTAACAACTTTTCATTACAAAATTTGGCCGGGAGAAGTTACAAATCGTTCATTTCAGGTTTGTGGTGGGTCGAGTTGGCCGATGCACGTTATAAATCCCTTCTTCTTGGCCGATATTTTCGTATTTCTAATTTAGCCACCCCTCGAGATATCTTGTATCGGCCGCCTCTGATACCGATACATCTCAGCCGAGATTTTAAACGATGCACCTAACTTAATCTAAATGACTTGCACCTTAAGAGACACGACCCTGAAGCACTTGAATGATACGACCTATAACCATTGGCCTGAAAATGACCTTATTAGAAAATACCAAATAGACTCCAAAAGCTAGTGCATAATATCCTTAACGGACTGTACATACATGCCTTATTGATGTTTCAGGAAAATGTTTACAGAAATGTTTTATGTTAGCACTGTGTGTTTCACTTGCTTGTTTTTCTTGGATATCTAAACTTATCTTCTCACTATATCTGCTCAAAGGTAAAAGTCCTGATATTCTCAGACACAGGGATTCGTGCGACTCCATTTGTGCGCCAACTTGCCAAGAATTATCAGGAGTATGCTTCCTTTGGATGTGTTCTTTGGAAAGAGGAGGAATATTCCTTTTGGTGGACAACGTATGATCTCTTTGCTTCTTCTCTTATATTGATGCAAAATACTTTATATCATTGCTGTCTTAGTATGACAGTTCCTTCATTTCAAGAAGAAGTTTACATTTTCCTATTTATGCCTTTTCTGTAGGTTGTTTACATATTCATCTTAGGCAATTTTTATTCACTAAAAATACAATGATACCCCGGAGTCCGGACCAACTCATGTTCGCAACTGCGCAAGTGATCCCATATTAATTGCAAGGGTGCAAACCTAATATAATTGCAAAGGATACCATAACCCACTTGGAGTCATTCCTCCATAACTTAAATTAAATTGCAAATATAAACTAATTAATGGAATGGAAAGAATATCATTTAGGAAAACAAGTGTTCATAAGCTAAGCTGGTTAAGATTAGCATGGAGGCATGATAGTTTGATGGCATCTTGGAACTGATTTATTCAATTATGCCATGTCGCTATTTATTTGGCTTATTATTTGTTTAAAGCAGTACTTTGTAGTAGACAGATAGCATAATAGTTTTCTCATTTATTTTTGAGTTTTTTGTCAAAAACTACCTAAGATTTATTATCCCATTTCCAGAAACACTATCTAACATTTTTTTTTTTGCTTTTTACAACCTAACATTTATATATTTTTTTTTTCCCAGAAACTACCAAAGCCACTATTCCCACTAAAAAGTCGATATTCCGACATTGACTTTTATTTTGTAAAAAACTACCCCAATTTTTTATTTATTGTTGTTTTCTTAAACTACCTAACATTCATTTATTTTCCCCAAAATTACCAAATAATTTTTTCTAGTTTTATTTTCCTCAAAATTTAATTATCCTCTCATTTACTCTTAAAAAATGTTATGTTACATGATTCTATTTCTTTATTTTTATTCTCTAAAAGTCCTAGTTAGAAGCAATTTCCTTTTTTTATCCCCAAAAAAAGTTTATATTAATAATTCTTCTTGTTAAATCTTGTTGAAAAAAACAAAATAAATAAATAAATGATGTAAAATAATAGGAAATAAAACAATAATTGACATTCGAGAAATAGAAGTCAACATCGATTTGTAACGAGAATATGAAAGTTCGTGTGAAAGTGAGGCGAACTAAAACAAAAAATATTAGAATATGTAATTAGGAAAGTAGAGGGCAATTACTTGTTAATTAATGGAATAATGAAGACTGAAGAGAGGACTTTTTTTGGGAAAAATAAGTTAAAAAGGGATAAAAATGAATTTAAGGAATATAAAAGCTAATTTGTGAAATTAAGAAAAGAAAAGGGGTAGTGAGATAAGTTAGAGGGGAAGAAGAAAAAATATAGATGTAAATCAAACTCAAATATAGAGAAATCAAGAAAAGAAAAAAAAAAGGTTGTAAATGAGGTATATGAAACTAAAAAGGAATTTTGGAAGCAAAAAATAGTACTGTAGTAATTTGGTAGTTTTCAGCAAAATTTGACAAAAAATAATTATTCCAGCTAGTCAACGCCGGAAAGTTGACCAAATTGGCCGGAAATCAGCCATTGGTAGTGGTTGATTATTTTTTTTTTTATTTTTTTTTTTTAGATTAAGGTTGTTAAAAGCAAAAAAACAAAAATAATGTTAGGTACGTAGTAGTTTTTTAGGCAGTTTTTGACAAAAAAAAACCTTTATTTTTTAATAGCAAAAAGGCTGAGTCAGTTTTTAGGTTTCAACTTTAAAGTTATAGATAGAAGGTTTCTAGGTTACTCATTTGATCATGTTGTTTGTACCTTGATGTACTACTTAAAAATACTGAACCAATTATTAGCTAACAAAAGATCTCCAAAAAGAATTGAGTTAAATGTATGTTTTCAGTCTGTATATATTTCCATCTGTGACGACTTACGACAATTAAATTGCATACAAATGGGAATGTACTGAATTTTGTCTTGTTATATAAACGTAGTTTTCTACAGTTACCAATTTAGGACTTGCAAGCTTCGTTTGCTTCTGTTTCATTTAGTTTTTCTATTGTTTTGAGCCGTGCTTGAATGACACGGCCATAATGGTACTATTATATTCATACTTTACTAATAAACTGATTAGATACTAGGATTTGTTAAGCTCTGTTGTTATTTGTCAGTCTTAGCCATTTTCTCTGGTATATCACTTATAAACCCTTAATCTGTTATTAATGGTGGTAGATATGGTGTGGAATCAGCTCCTGCAACCGTCTTCTTGAAAGACCCAGGCACTAAACCGTTGGTTTACTATGGTACTTCCATATTTTACCACTCTCTTATATATCTTTTTTTTTTTTAGTTATTTGGAATTTACTTTGATACCATATCGTCACTTTTGTCACATACTGCAGGTTCTCCAAACAGTTCTTGGTTTGCGGATGTCATGGAAAATAATAAACTGCACGGTAAGTTTTCTATGCTTGTTGATCAGTTTAAGGCGGTACCTGTATGGGAGGCCATATTAAATGTGTTGTAGGAGTGTATATCATAACTGTTTATTCAAAACCGTCTTTAAATTTAGTTGATCTGCTGGAGGAAGTGAAGGACTGCTACTAGTTTGGATATAACCTTTTTTTCCGCAGTAGTTACATCTTGTTAATTTTCATCTGATATTTCTTTTGCCAAATTAATTTGTATTTTAGATTTAAATTCTGTTTTTATAAAAGAAATTTGAGCTTTGATTTTCAAACCTATAAGTTTAAAGTTGACCTTTGTATTATGTTTCACTCCCCATTTGTTTTTCACATTTCTTTTTATATATTTTTGCATTTTGTGGTGTACGATCACCCATGGACGATTCTACAGGATAATTCATGTCAGCTGACCCCAAATCATTTTGGGATTAAGGCTCTGATGTTGTTGTTGTTGTATTCCTTTTGCCAAATTGTCACAATGAATGTGTTGTAGCTTATTGGTATTACTTTGCTTTAGTTCAAGTACAATTTCATTGGCTAATCATGCATTCTAATTCATTTTTTTTTTCTTGAAGAGCTTCCACAATTGAGGAGTGTGACATCGATGAAGTTGGGTTGTGATGCACGGGGCTATTCTCGTGCTGGGAGCACTACCGACATTTGGTATTGTGTCGTTATTATTGGAAGGCCAAGCCCAGAATTAAACCAAATGCGTGAGGTAAGATCTGTTATTAAATATGGCTGCTTATAGAGAAAATATGCACATCTGTTATTGGATTTTCTCAAGCTCAGCCCTCGTTTTTTGTTCTCCTCTAAACTTGGAAAAAAGAATCTCATGTCTTTAAACGGTTGGCCCTTATGTCTCATGAGTAAAATGTCGCCTCTGATGGTGTGAGTCTACTTAACGAATTGGAAAGACCTTTGTCTTAGCTTGATTCTTGCTCTAGTGATCATTTATTATGCTTGTGTGGGAATTCGGTGGGATTGAAGACACATGGAAACTGTATCCGCATGACTCATAATGAAGAATTGTCGAGATTTCAACTGTCGATCTTCTAATTCATTATATAGGAAGTGTAGTTTACTGCGCGTCTGCGTCCCTTTTTCTGCAAAGCCAATTTAATTGTATCTTTGTTTATTTTGAGGAATGTGTTATAGATGTACATATTTTTAAGTATGACTAGCATTAAGGTACTTAATAACATGGTCAAATATTTTTTTTTTGGTACAAAAGAGGGGCAAGCCCCGAAATAACATGGTCAACTATGACATATATTAAATACACTTGAGTGTAGGTTCTGCGCGGGGTCCAACAAACTTTATCAGCTGAGGATGCAGCTAATGCTGATGAGTTGGCAGCACCTTCAGCAATAGCCCTTAAAGACAGGCGGTTAACATTTGTTTGGATGGATGGAGAGGTGCAAAAGGTTAGTTATTTTCCCCTCTGTCTTCTCTGCTTTGTTGGTACACCTTCAGCTTTTGAGTTTTTAATGCTTGATTATTCAGTCAGTAATGGAAAAGTTATTAATGTAGAACTATACAACCTGACGAGCAAAAAGAATCAGAAGGAAAGTATGTGTTTTTTATATGACTAGATAAGTTATATATTTGCAGTCATGCTTTCTGTTCTCGTGGGGAGCGTTGATGTATTATTCATGATGTTGGATATTCTTTGGTCATTGCTCGACATTACTAGAAGGATAGTTAATCTTAGTGTATTGTTGTTCCAGAACTTGTGCATGTTTTATGTAAGTGGTGAACATAGCCTGGATTGTTGTGGGCCAAGAAGAGGTATTGAAGATACACCACAAATTGTTATGGTGCGTTACATGAGAAATGATTCTGCCGTTGATGATCAGGATAAGAAATCCTCGAACAGTTTGTTAGATGTTTTGAAAGAGGACGTCGATCCTGTTTCTCAACTGGTAGCACACTATAATGGCTCTGCTGAACCTTTAAAGGTTGGACACTACTTGTTCAGTTATCGCTTGATCTTCAAACTATATATGTGATTTTCACCTGGAAAGTGACTTACTGTGTCTTTTACCCTCTTATTGTATCCACCTGCAGATTATGGAGTGGGTCTCAAAAATTGTCAAAGATGGCGATTCAGCCAAGCTTCCTTTCTTTGTGAGTCAAGTTGCTTTGTGATATATGTGGATATACTTGTGTTATATGTGGATATACTTGTGTTATTACGCATTTAAAGAGTGCACGGGCATCCACATACATGGTTGAATGTGTGAAATTATATAATTTCTTGCAGTCAAGCCACTGTTGCGTGGTTTGGTACTTTGGTATTTGGTTGGTTAATCCTGTAACTGAATCATCGGTACCTAAAACAGTGTACATTGATGAACTAGCTTGTGTCCATGATTTTCATCCTTATCCCCACCTCAAAGTATTTGCCAATCTTATGAGACAGAAATTAGAATGGGTTAATTATTTCAGAAGCGCCTGCTTTGTTGTGACAAGCTATGTTACTCGGACTTGGGTTTGGGAGTGGGGTGTGGGTACTTGTGTTACACTGTTAGTGTTGGGTCTGTCATGAATCAAATTTTGATGTGTCCCCTAAAATGAGAACACAGGTATGGGAACATATCTTCAAGACATGAAATCAATTAAATATATAAAACTGTGAGAGTAATTAAAAAGAATGCAAAGATTGTGAAACTAATGGCTTTAAATCATCAAAAATCATACTATATGCTTATATTAGTTATATACCATAGTTTTCTTCTACTTTTGTCATCCACTCATTTCTTTTTGCATTCACTAAAAGTGTCAAATTGACAAGTGACGGGTAAGGATTTTATACCCATATCCTAGAGTGCCCTATGGTGGAACCCTACCGCGGACCCTCGCCTTGCGGGGAAGTCATCGTGCACCAGGCTGCCCTTTATCCTAGAGTGCCCTGTCGAACACTGGTATGCACAAAATTGAAGTGTCAAAGTGACGTAGGCGACAGGCCCTACGCTTCAGCACCCTGGTACCTTATGATGCATGTTTATATATTTCTGTAGTTCCTTGTGAAAGTTAATTGCTTTTTTTTTGCAGAGAACTAGTACACCCGAGCTTGTTCCAGAGGACCCAAATCCTCTATGGTCTACCAGCAATGAGAAGTTTATTTCTACTAGTGATGGAATAAAGCATACATTTCACAGAATTGTTGCTGGGGGACGCAGTCTTTCAGGTGATCCGAGAACTGGTCCAGTTTTACTTCTTGGAGCATTGATCTCTTTTGGAGGAATCTGGCTCAGACGAAGTCAATCAACTACTCCACGTGACTTGGATGAGACGCGACAAACACATAATATGGTATGTCACTAAAATTTATTTTAGACGGTCTTACATATGTGACCAATCTACTGACTATGTTTTTAAGTAAGAAATGCATAATGATTGGTGTGAGACCATATCACCGAAGACTCTGAAGGTATGTGATCTGTGATGATATGTTACAGTGAATTCTGGGTTTCTGTTGATGGGATCTAGGTTGATCTATTATCAGCTGCAGTTCAATACACAGTAGAACGTAGGACTCGGCACTCACCAGTATTAACAAGCTCGTGTTTAATGTTTCTGTTCGTTTGTTTGACTCGTGAACTAGCATGGACAGGTCTTCCAAACACTAGTGTTCATAGAAAGCCTTGGTTAGATACAGTAGGGTTCTACTATTTTTCTGTTTCGACTGGAAGCGTATATACCTGTAAAAATTGTTAAAGGAAACCTAGTTCATGTTCTGTACAATATGAGTCGCAGACACCTTAACAATTTCAGAGACTAGTGGATCAGGGTAGAATGCTACTCCAAGATAAAAAGTCAAGTTAAACTGTGTATTGTCTTCTCTAGTGGTTACCAGTACTCCAATCACAACCTTCTCACTGCAATATCCTTTTAAGTCCTCTAGTGGCCACCAAGCTGACATCAGTTGCCCCAGCTGCCAGGCTGCCACTAGATACCCAGATCCGGAAACATGTTTTGTACGTTGGACTCTAGTAAGGTCCAACTTAGAACAGGCATGTCTTCTACCTATGCCGTCATCTAGATCCTGTTATCAGATTCTAGTATTCTACTGTTTATTGTAGTACTAGTATGTATGAGGTCGTGCATAACTTGGAACTTGTGAATCCCTCACATGGCCGTGTGTTCTGTTTCGTTTTTTTACCAAATAACTTGTTCTGTCGAAAAACCAGTGTGTCAGACACGGGACATTCGGACATAGTTAAGCGTCGAATTAACATATTATCCGACGTACTGGTTCCATGCTAAGATGATATGCATGTTTCTTAATATCCTTTTTACAATCTATGCCAAAAGCAAAATTGCAACACTACATAATTTTGCTGTGCTGAAGTCATGCATTCATGCGTATTACGTGCTGTGTTTCCAGTGCTGGATTAATACTTAATAGGTCGGCCTCCCCCCGGGATGGATTTATAATAGATGCGTTGCCTTTTGGCAGGATGATATCCCGAAAGAATGGAGAAACCGAAGAAGAATCAGCCCAGCTGCAGAAGTGCCACCTTCGATGACCGACTTTGACCCAAAAGGCGCTTATCAAATGCCCTTGCCAGACTCGGACAGTGAATAGAAGAAGAGCCTACTAAATGCAATGCTCTACAGCCAATACTGAGCCAAGTGGTCAAATATTCAAGTTGTAGCTTGTCCCAAGCCAAATAGATCATGTATCTAGGATCTCTTCTAGTATTCCAGGAGCTAATATCTCACATATTTATCGCGATCACATACTCATTATTTTCATTTGTTGGACAGACAATAGAAAATGCTTCTTATAATCACGTGATAAAATGTTCATGCAATAGATGAAACAATGTTGTAACTTGTAACAGAAACTGTTGTCAACTCATTACATCAGAAGAATTTACTCCCTACCGCCTGGTTTCGAACTGCCAAGTTGGACATTATTTGTTACTGAACTGGGTCTTTTATGGGCCTTATCATATGAATTATGAAGCCAGAAAATGATGGGTAAATAGTTACTAAAGTGGTATTTCTGATTTTGTACCTCAAATTTTCGAAGTTGATCGGCTTTTAGGCTTATGCTCTTAATACATTTCAATGGGGGACACTTCTTCTGGCATTGAAGATTTGAAGTTGACTTTAACCGTGAAATTTGATGTTTGTACGGATACCAGTTATATCTACTGTTTTGTTTAATATCACTTAAATATAAGTTAATTATAGGGTACCTTTAATTATGAGTATTTTAGTGACATTAGTAAAAATGGCAGTGGACTTATCATTACCCTTAATTATATACCCCTTGCGAGAGTTATGACGTTACATCTCAATTGTCGTACTTGTTTATTTCTTGTTTCTTGTACGAGATGATTTGATCAAAGGTACACAAATTGACTGGAACAAGGGAGTATATAAAAGTGATTAACTTTGAAAAGATGGTATATAAAATAGAGTAATTGCTAATATATAAAAGTGATTAACTTTGAAAAAATGGTATATAAAAGAGAGTAATTGCTAGTTTAAAAAAAAATTGACTGGAACACGAGCGTAAATGTAATATTGTTTTAAAACCCCATTATATATTGACTTGTAACCTCACAACTACAGCTGGTAAGCTTGACCCAAACTCGACCCGATCAAGAATTTTGCAAACCGGAACCGCCCTGACCTGTAACCCAAACTCGACCCGATGATCAGTGAGTCAATGACCCGAACCTGACCTCGACCTTGACATGATTAAATTATGACCCGTTAATTATTAAGCTTAATATTGATCAAAATGAAAGTGATTTAATATTTAGTTTGATATGTTTGACTTGGTAATGAAAACGGAGTAACTAAACCAAATAATGGTTGAAAACAAAACTTAATTCTCAAAAATTGAAGGAATGCGATAAAGTAACTTGACCCGATAATAACCCGATCCATCCCGATACATCATTTGATCCGAAATAACCGATCCGAAGGGATAGACTGGCCCTATATGACCCAAACTTAATATGATCCGACCCAAACCCGACCCGGAAATTTATGTTGTGTTTTAGTGGGGTACTCGCTCAAAGTAGTTGTTAAAGTCCTCATTCGTTTGCAAGGCTAGGTGCTTGAGCTTGACCCTTCTCATTATCTGATACAATCACCTAAAAAGGTTTGATCTTTATGTTCCTCTTCTCTTTCTCTTCATTACATCGTTCCTTTGGATGCTTATCTTATTGATTTCTGCTTTCAATTTTAATTTCTATACACTCTTTTTCTAGGGTTTTAACAACCCTTTATACGAGTAGAATTATTTAGCAGTTATTCTGCTGAGTTCATTATAATTCATTGATTATAGGGGCTAGAATGATTATTGGGTTGATTTGATTATTTTGGTGAAATAATGAAATTGTTTGTAAATTTCTGCAATTGATGATGTTTAGGATTCTGTGGTGTTGCAATTCATGGATTAGATGATATATTTTGATGTTAATATGTATGTGGATAGAGTGAAATCAGTATTGGTAAATGTTTTGTGTTCTTCAAGAACTTTTCTTTGATTAATGAGGTTTTACTGACCGGTTCTCGATTTAGGTTATGATTTCTAAATGAATGCATGAACTATACAAGGTTGGAAACTGATGCATTCATTGAAATATGTATTTTATGTAAGATTAAAATGGATTGTATGGATTAAAAGTTCAGTGGGGGCGAGCAAGTAATGCTATACGGCAAGCTCGGAAAAATTTCGAAACTTTAAACTAAAACTTTCGCATTTTCCATTGTTCAGCGGGGCGAGCGTCCCTGCTAGCCCCCTTAAAACCGCCACTGTATGGATTGTAAGGTTTATTGACATGATATGTCGTTATAAGAGATAGTGAGGGATCATGAAACATGCTAAAATTGATTTATAAGTTTTGTGGGCGTGCTTTGATGTTTTTGCAGTGTGCGATTTTCATCGCTCAATATTCTTATGAGTGGAATGGCTCTTTATTTTAGATATACCCATCCCTTACGAATAGAATATGGGGAAACTATGTTTCCTGAAGTAATTTTTTGTATGTTGCACTTTGAAGTTTGCTTTACGTTTTGGCATCAATTTGCTAGGAGTTTGATTCAAAGTTATGCTTTTTTTCATTAAGATGCGCCATTAAATTAGGTTTCTGTTGCCATGAGAATATTCAGCAGGTTCATGTGATTTTTGTTATCTATGTTATACATATACAACGAGCTGCTTCCATATGGACCGTATCCAATAGAGTCAAAAGACTCCTTATTCTTTGGCTTTTGGATTATGAAAAGGAAATCGATCACTAGTCTCTTTGTATTTCAATACATGGGATAAACCAAAACTGCGAACATTGACCTTTTACCTTGCCATATCTACTGGGCCTTTGAATCACGGGGTTAATATCATTGCCATACATCTGTGTCGGGACTTCAAGCAAGACCGTGAATTACTTTATGATGTTCTTTTTCATCATAATCTGCAGTCTTTTATATGTAGTTTGTTTATTTTGAAATCAGAGTCACGTGCTCTTAATTGTATACATTACATTGTTAAGTTCCAAAATTCCTTATTGATCTTAGATGATAAAATACATTTATTGCTCTGATAAGTTTTGATTTTCCAGCAATGGGGAAAGACAAGAAAAAGGAGCCTGCTGGTAAAGGTAAGGGAAAACAGGCGGCCAGCGGCAGTGATGAGGGTGCTTCAAAAGGTGGGAAAGGAGACAAGCTTGGAACTTGCTCATTTGTAAAAGGTACATTACCTCCTCCATTCCCCCTCTTTTCTTTCTCTCAAGCTCTGTTATTCGCTCCATGTTTCCGTACTTATACTTTGTTTTACACGTCTCTTTCAGCTAGGCATATACTAAGTGAGAAACAAGGGAAGATTAACGAGGTATACCAGAAATTGCAAGAGGGCTGGCTTGACACTGGAGACAAGGTTCCACCAGCTGAGTTTGGGAAGGTATGTTTGAAAATTATGCAGGGTTATTTCCATTTTTATGTGCACTTTATTTCACAAGAGAATGATAAAGCTTCTCTAGATGGTACTGTGACAGTGGACCGAATAGCAAGTTTGATAGCCATCATCACTAGTTAATTATTTATCTGACGGTCTTAAACTTGGTTGATGATATGGAAAGGGAATTTTTCTTCTAAAGCATGCGGTGTAACCATAGGTGTTCTGCTCTATGTTTCGGATGTTATGTCTCAAGCAAGTTAAATCCTCCTATTTAGGGGTTGTTTGGTAAGGGGTTTTTAGGAAACGGAAAGGAAGTGAATTTTCCTCATTCCCTTGGTTGATATTTGGTAGTCCTTATTTTTCATTCTCTTTACCCATCTTCCATAATTGGTTTACCCCTTGTTAACCCGATTCTATTCCCCCACCCCGCAAGGGTTTCCAAAACCCTTTACCTCTACCAACCACGGGCACCACTGCCGGCATCGGATTTACGCCCCCACGACGGCAGCTCCTACCGTTCCCCACCTCACTTTTACCATTTCTTAATTTCATTCCCTTTCCCCTTTGCAAACCAAATGCCCCCTTACTTTCTCATGTTTACAGTACTTAACTATGCTATTTGGGTTACTTTTTCCCCTTCGCGTTTTTTTTTTTTTTTTTTTATCTCTTCGTGAATGCCATTATTGCACAACATTATCCTGGGGGCTACCACCTACGCCTGGTTAAGCGGGGTGGATGTACGTAACCTTAGTCCTTGGCTCCTTGCCCCTATGTTAGAAAAGGTGGAAATGTTATTTTTGAATTACCCATAATGATAACTGCATGGAAAACTCATATCCATTTTTGCTTTATTCCATTGTGTTCCAAAGCCAATCAACAACAGTTTATTTGGAGAGTTAATAATATATACCCCATATGATAAATTGGTAATTGTATCCAAAATTGCAATTATTTGCTTTATTCCGTCATTTCCAAAAGCCAAAGAACAATAGTCTTTGTAGAGGTTGTTTCCGAATAACCCAGATAATTGCGTCGAAACTGTATATCCATTGATTCCATTCTTACTTTGTTTCACCGTGTTACAAAGGTAAAAGGACAATAGTCTTTGGCTCCATTGAAACGGAGTAACTGATGGCATTACTCTTTCTTAATAAAATCCAGTTGGCTGCTCAGTACTCGGAATGTTCTTCCGGCAAAAAAGGTGGAGACCTCGGATGGTTCCCACGTGGAAAGATGGCTGGTCCATTTCAGGATGTTGCCTTCAGCACTGCTATAGGAGCCACCAGCGCACCATTTAAATCTACGTAATCATCTCTACATTTAATGTTATCTACCCCAAGTCGGTCTAAGTGCTATCTTTACTTTGATCAGGCTTCACTTGCTAACACTTTTCTTATTTTCGTATGGCAGGCATGGATATCACATAATATTGTGTGAAGGACGAAGAGGTTAATGGAACAACATTGTAACAGTGAACAACTTTCTGACTGTTGCCTTTGTAAACCAAGAAAGTTTCACATAATGTTTCTCCTTTGTGAATTTGCGTGATTGAGATGTGGCAAATTATAGTGATGAACTTGTTACCGTATACCTTTTTATCCAATTTACGCATCTTATGCTGATAAATTATCTACATTGTTTAGTAATGTTCAATAGTTCTTTAACTGTCTCTCCTCTCCCCAATCCGCGTTCCTGTGCAACAGGTGCCACCCCTATGTATGTGAAAATTTGCGGGAGTATGTTCATTCGTCCATGGGTTTGGTAGAAGACTTGACAAACAAGTCACTCTAGTCTGGTATGGGCTGAACAAGTGATTTCGAATTGCGTGGGTATTGTATTCTACGGTTCAGCCACTGGCCTGTCGTGTCATGCCAACTGAGGTTTGGTTATATTCGTGTTGCTTTGTTCCAGTCTAATTCTGATCTCGAGTTCAAATGCATGCCATGCTACCTGCCTCAAAAGTAACAACTCAATTTTGTGGAATTTTCTACTCCTTTTCCGGTCGCCTTAGTAGTACCGGGAGCAACTGACTGAACGCATCTGCCCTCATATCTGTGCAAAAACGTTGAGCAAGGAATATTTCAGGCTTATCCATTGGGTCTTTTCTTTAAGGTAACTAACATTTAGACGTGGCAAACCCTTAAGTGTCTCGATAAAAACCGATCTGACTTGCCTGCTGTTGGACAAGACTTTACCGACACTCGACAATGCTAGAAGAGATCACACTTACTGAAGTTGGAGATGATCTTTCAACAAATAGCCATCGGCGACCGGTTCTTTTTAGAACTGGAGAAGATAAATTTCACATGTAAAGTTATATGAGATCTTTTAATCAACAAGACTGGTACCCTGTCAAATTTTCGTAACTTCCGGCTGAACAATAAAAAGTTGGTTTCACATTTGTACTATAACAAGTTCTATAAGTAAAGCAATTACGGAGTATTTTACTTTTAGTCGTAAACCCGAGTGCAATTTAGAAGAAATCATTGCATGAAGCATACATCAAAAGTAAATTCCAACAAAGCTCTCGAAATGCCGCTATTTCCATCCTATGACTGAAGAAAGAATGGCTGGCTAGCGGCTATACTTCAGCAAGGAAAAGAAACGATTGAGATTTGTTGAATGCCCATCGAATATTTACAAGGCAATAAGAGAGTCGACGAGGAAGTTGCTCGTCATTCATTTTGCTGCATTTTGTATATACACAAAATTTCAGACGAAGCGTCTGCAAATAGGGCAGGAACCATGACTTTGAAGCCACTTATCCACGCATTTCTGGTGAAATGTATGACTGCAGGGTGGCAAACTCCTAGCGGTTTCCCCTACTTCAAAATCCTGCAAATCAATACCATCTGCATTATTATCGTTACCAATGTTACCGACTTGCATAAAGTTGACTACCGATACTCATGACCTAGATTCATCCCGTCATGGCTTCCTTTTCGTAAAAAGGAAAAAAATTCATCAATCTGTGTTACTCCCAGATCAACTGCAAAAGTGTAAGAGTGTCAAAACGGCCTAATTTGGTAGAACATTTTATGTTTCTTGCCTGAAATAAAGTATTTTGAAGTGTCGCGTCGGACATGTGACAGCCAGCCTAATTGAAGTGTATTAGTAACATATATCCTACCAAGGTTATGAATACAGGACTGGGAATTAGATGTTCATTAAGAAAAGCAAAGAGAAGGCCTAAAAAAGTAGGCAAGAGATACCTGTAAACAAATGGTGCAGCATACGTTTTGTGTTGCTCTGTTCATTTCAAGAATCGTATGGCATGGCAGCTCTTTCAATGAATCACCAGATAATCCTCTTGGAACAACATCAGCATAAACATCATAAATCTCATCATAGACGACATTGGCAATACTAGCCTGCGAGGTCACATTATATTAACATGAGACGGTTATACAAGAGGCTAACTGTATTATATATCTAGAACGGTTTGCTCCTAATATATGAATAAGAAGGCAATGTGATTAACCTGCCAGTAGAACCCTGTAAGTTCAGCAGGTGGTAATTGATCCTCCACAAATCTACCCTGGAGAAGCTCCTCCAAAAAATCTGCCTGAATGCAGGAATCAATACAAGTGACTGGCTAAGTACCCCAGGTACAGAAATGCGAATGTGAAACATGTGTACTTTGCAAATTGCGCGTAGCAGAGTAACCAAATATACTAACTAGAAGAGGTCGTTTTATTATACACACGAGCCAGTAAAAAAAATTCACATCTTGGCGGAAAGTTGATGAAAATGATGAAGGAACACCGGAGAGAAAACTAGATTTTGTTGTAGAAAGTGAACCAGGATGATGAACTCCATGAATCATAATCAGCCATATTAGCAATGGAATAAGTCTTAAGTATACTAACCATGGATGATGAACTCCGTGAATCGGAGTGCTGTGAACACCAATAAGCTCGAGAAGCTTCTAAAACCTCCACAGAGAGGACTGCACCTGCCACAGCACCCAATCCAGCACCTCTAAGAAAACCGCTATCTGAGGCTCTTCCAGCTAAGCCACCAGATACAGCTCCAGTTAAAGCTCCAGCTAACATACAAACATGAAGCAAATAAGTTCCAGAACAAAACCATATTCACCATATTGCCGTTTGGATAGGAAACGAGGAGGGAAGGGAAAAGGAACCGAGGGAAAGGGACGAGGGGGAGAGTTTTCCCTCCCAATTACTCCGTTGTTGGAAAGATTTTAATTTGCCTTCGAGGAGGGAAATGTAGGGATCAAATTTCCCTCGCCTCCAAATCCCTCCACCACCATGTTGCTACACAAACAAAAGAAATAGCCTCCCTACATTTCCCTCCCCTCCCTTTCCCTCCGGATCCCGCTATCCAAAGACATAAATACAGGTAAAATTGTGAGACAGTAATAACTTCCATAATTCAAGCTTATAAATAATTAAAATTTTCATCATCAAAACATACCATTGGGTACCATCAATTATAATGAACTTGGTCAAATGCTCAACAAATTAAATCTCATGAACAATCAATAAGTAACCAATCAAATAATATACTTCCTAAAGAATAAAAACGGTAAATAAATGATCGGGACGGAGTGAGTAAAATGGAATGTAAACAAAAAAAAAAAAAGTTGAGAAATCTGACCAAGAGCAAAAACACCAGTAAGAGCACCAGAAAAAGCACCACCAACTAATTTAGGAATGTATTCATAAACCCTGATTTCTCCTCTTCCATCTTCATAATCTCCAATTTCCTCCATTGAAGTCAGCCTCAAAATTACCAAAATGCCCACAACTTGTTAAAGGGTTGAAGATTGTGTTACATTGAAACTCACACCTCCATACTCATGAGACATAAAGTAAGATATTTTTTGATTATTATTATTATCGGTTTTTCTAATATCTGCCCTAGGACATATGTTAAGAAACATTTACAAGAATAAATTATAAAAAATTGACGTACAAACTAACATTTACCATAATTAATAAAATATTCTTGTAAATATTTCTTTAATTAAATAAAATCATTCATTTATTACTATAAACAAATACTGTAAAGTAAACAAATACGCATTTTTTATATAAAGGACCGTCTCACAGTATTAATCTATTATGGGTGGAAATGTAAGGACAATTAATGATTAGTAATGCATTAAAAAAAGTTGTTAAAGTTGGGTGTTTGGAATGATGGGCACCAAGAAAACGGAAAAGATAAAAGAATAATAATATAATAATATAAGTATAATAATGTTATGATTGGAGAAAGGTGAGGTTAGGTTAGATTATGGGTTTTTCTGACAATTTAGTACTAATTTAATAGGGCATTTTTTCCAAGGACATGAAGTCAGAGCTGCTAAATTAGGTGGTCAAATGAAATTGAAGCCAGTAAAGTGGAGTAAAGTATCCCTTCAATTTTGGAAGAGTAATTTAACAGCTTTGACTGTTTCCGGAATGAAATGCTGCCATGTGCTGCTGCTCCTTTGCACTATCAGTATTATGACGGACTAAGTATCATACCATTTGTGTGCATAAGATAAATATATCGATTTTCTCTATATATTTTTGTATACACAAATGATATGTACTTGATTTGTTGATAGTGCCGTCTTAAGGGAGGGGGGCTTACTGATCTTTAAGCAGGGATGATTATTTTCTTGGTCAAACGAGGGGCAAAGCTGGGAAAGGAATTTGAATACGTGAACTTTTATCACAACTTTAGTATCATTTGGTTGCCACACGAGAATTAAATTTTCATGATTTTACAAAACACACGAATTGGACAATTTAGTGAGTTACTAGTTTGATACTCGTGCGTTGCAACGGGTAATTAACTTAGTTGTAATGCTACATTTTATGTCTAATTATTTGTTTACATATGATTAAAATATCTTTTTCAAATAAAA
>VHZZ01000016.1:283575-303410 GCA_009801015.1 Silene noctiflora
ATATCTATCGTAGAATATGTCACACGTGAGAATATGGTAATCAAAGTATTTTAGTAGATATATTTCTCTAAAAAATATTGATAAATAATTATAAACTAGTACCATCATTTCTATAAAATAACTAATAATTTCAATCCCAATATTTAAGAATAACTAAACATGTGAGGCTCAGTTTGTAGGTAGAGCAATTTGAGCCGTAAAATTTTGAGATTTCACCTATTCTTTTAATAAATAGAGGATTGCTTTTAAATATAAAAAGTTTGTATGCAATTTTTTAATGTATAAGTCATTTAGTCATTTATTTATGGCAAAGATTGTTACTATAAATATTTAAATTACATTTGTGTGCAAATTAGAATGTCGTATTTATGGTATGAAATTAATTAGGGGATAAATATTAGATATTAGAAAGTAGAATGTAACTTAGGCGGGAAAAACTCCGGCTTTGTTAATCTTTTAGTATATAGGGGATGCAAATCAAGATAATGGGTGCAGTTCTCCATAACAATACAGAGTAATTAATTTTGAAATATACTCTTTTTTAATCATATTAGTAGTTTAGTACTAATTGAAGTGTTTTAAACATTTATCTGAAAATAACCCGACTCAACTGAATAGGACTTGACCCGAGTTGACCCAAGCCCAAAATGATGCGAGAGCTTAACGCCCAAAACTGAAACAGTCTCAATATTCCAAACACAAGTTCTCATTTGTGAATGCCAATATCTGTCACAAGCCTGTGACGGGTCAAGTAAAATCCACATGGCTTAATAAGACAAACCATTTATGATTTCCTATGCACTTTAATTGTTGTCTTATCTATCCATGTGGGTAATACTTGACCCGTCACAAGCTTGTGACGCGAAATGTGTGACCCATTTGCTAGTTGCCACTTGCCACCTTATGGTAAGAAAGGACCAAAATATCTAAAAAAATCTGAATATGAGTGCAGGAGGAAGACATCTTCCAACCCTATCAAGTCAAAATGCTCTAAAACATTCACAAAAATAAAAATTAAAATTAAAATTAAAATTAAAATAAAAGAGTTAATTTGCGCCACTGCAGCTTGCTAACGTACGCATCGGGACGGTCGGCGGGTATCAACTCCATCCGGCCGTCCATCTCCCTCTCTTCTTTGATTCATCAACCTCCAAAAATCCCTAATTTTATGCCCAATTAATTAATCAATTTCTCAATTTTCCAATCAAAAAAATGGCGGGATTTAGCTCCTTTTAATATTAATAATTATAATATTACTATTAATTTTGCGGGAATTTTGAAAAATTTGAAAGATGGAGGATGAAGAAGTGGGGCCCGGCAATGGCGGGAAGAAGAAGAATGAACAGTTTATTGATCGAAGTAAAGTTCGGGTATTGCTGTGTGATAATGATGTTAATGGTTGTCATGAAGTTTTTTCCCTCCTTTCCAACTGTTTTTATCAGGGTAATTTCTCTACTTTGATTATTCCGTCTCATTTATTTGTTTATTTTTTATTAATGATTGAGACGGAGCGAGTATTATTTTATTTGGTTCACTTTATTTTGTTAATCTTTGCTAAATGCCTAATTTTAGTATTAATTCTTGTTGTTGTTGTAGTTGTACTATAGGGTTGGATAAATTTGGAGTATTAATTCAAGTTTATGTAAAACCGTCTTATATAAGTTTTTGTACAGGATTATGATTTTTGATGGGTGCATCAATCCAAATAGAAATTAGTACCTTTTGTGTGCGGCTTTGTGGAGTTAGTTTTGTGTAAGACGGCTTGAGAATCTTATCAACAAATACCCCCCTCCACCCTTGTAAGTAGATTTTTGTAGGGAGGTATTGCTAATCAAAGCTAAACAAATGATTGAGACGGAGGGACTAGCAATTTATACAATCAAGAAATAAACTTCTAGGTTAAATCTTAAGGCCTCTTTAAGAGTAGTTGAGATTTGTGTTGGTGGATTATGTATTCATGTGGAAGTTTGAAAAATGATTATCTTGTTTGGGGATTTGGGATTTGGGATTTGGGATTTGGTCATTTGGATTGTGTTAGAAGTTGTGGGATCGGATTTGAGTGTTGAATGATTGGATTTAGATAATTAGGTTTGTAATGAAGAGGATCAGCGTATTTGTGATTATTGAAGGGGTGTAGGAATAGGACTATGGATTGCATTGGAGTGTTAATCTAGCTAGAGAAGATGCGGTTATTGTTGGGTATGTCCTTGTCATTTTTACTTGGATTTGTCGGCTGAGTATGGTTGCATCAAATGGATTTGGCGATGGTTGTTAAGTTTGTTTCCTGAGAAAGTTTTGTTGATGGCAGCATTTCTATTATGTGTGTAGTATTATTTGTCAGATGCCAATGATTATCATGAATCATGATAATTGTCGGAATATAATAGCGAGTTTCTGGTTGAAATATAGGTGGATACGTAACTGACCATTGAATTGTGGTAGTTATTTGAGATCTTAATATGCAATCAACAGGTTGTTCTATTTCAAAAATATGTGCAGAACTTGTTTCTATTCCATTTAGAGGTAGGAAAATGGAATTTAAGAGTCTGCTTGTTTTTAAACTCAGACATAGCTTATAGCATTCTCTATTTCTTCTTCATTTATTAAGATGACACATATCTTGGACAGTTTGTAAATGCGTTGAAGTACTTCTTTTGATTATGGAGAAAAAAGGGCTTGATGGTCGGATAGGTCGTTCTGTAAACAACTATTTTATGAGTTTTAATTCCAAAATAATAACAAATATACTTCTTCTAAACTATAAATATATATTTTGGGAAGTAGTTCGGTCATAATAGCTCCCTGAAAATCGTGTATTATAATTTTCAATTTGAACCGTTCTGCAGGTGGTCATGTTTATTTTTCTCCCGGTTTTTTCTACCACCTGTCCAGGGTCTTTTTGGGGTTTTCCCTATTCGATTTCAGCCCCAAATAACAACTATTAATCCATTGTTCTTAAGTATCTGTTTTTCGCACAAGCCTCGTTTATCACATACTAGCACCCTTAATTATCCTTTGTTGCTCTTCAAAATTGTGTGACCGCTTTATCTGTACCGGGTCATCTTTCTTTTTCTCACGGTTTTTTTAAACCATGTGTCCGGCCCCGAATAACAACTATTATCCATTGTTCCTAATTATCCGATTTTTGCACGAACTTCATTTATCACATAACGGCACCTCAAACGTCCTCTATTCCCCCCTCTATTCCTTCTCTCAAGTGTGGGATGTCGTACCGGGTCACTTGGGGAGTTATCATATTCCTATTCGATTTCAGCCCTAAATAACAACTATTATTAATCCATTCATCATAATTATCCGATTTTCGCGAGAAGCTTGTTTATGTCATACTGCCACCCTTAAATGTCCTTTGTTGCTCCTCCTGCCACCCTTAAATGTCCTCTGTTGCTCCTCCAATTTTCTGTGCCCGCACTTGTGTTCCTCCAATTTTTTGTGCCCGCACTTGTGTTCCGGGACCTTGAAATCCCGAAAACCGTATATTATATACTTTGAGTTGTTCGGGATGTTCATACCGGGTCACGTTTCTTTTTCTACCATGTGTCCACAGAATCGCTTCTTGAGTTGCCCCGTTTAATTTCATCCTCAAAAAATAACTATTAATCCATTTTTTCCCAATTATCCTATTTTCGAATGAGGCTCGTTTGTCGCGTAGAGTACCCTTAAACGTCCTCTGTTGCTACTCAAATTTTCTGTGCCCGCTTTATCTCACCCGAGGAATTGTCCGTGTGATTCACGGACATTTTTGTTCCAGGACCCTAAAATCCCGAAAATCGTGTTCTACACTTCAATTTCAACCCGTTCGGGAGGTCGTATCGGGTCACGTTTCTTTTTTTTTCTCGGTTTTTACCACCCGCTTTATGTGATTTGAGGAATTGTCGTGTGATTTACGGTCACTTTTGTTCCGGGAGCCTAGAATCCTGAAAACCGTATATTATAAACTTCAATTTGAGCCGTTCGGGAGGTCGTGCTAGGTCATCACTTCTTGAGTTACCCTATTCGATTTCAGCCTCAAATAACAACTATTAATCCATTTTTTCCCAATTATCCTATTTAATAAAAACTATTAATCCATTTTTTCCCAATTATCCTATTTTCTATTTTCGATCGAGGATCTCAATCCCAAATAACAACTCTTAATCCATTTTTTTCACAATTATCCGATTTTCGCGAGAGGCTCGTTTATCTCATACCAGCACCCTTAAACGTTCTCCGTTGCTCCTCAAAATTTATGTTTCCGCTTTATTTTACATGAGGAATTGTCGCCTTGAATCCTGAAACCGTATATTATACACTTCAATATCCATCTAACCCTAAGAATGTATGCAAGCTTAAGAGATCCATCTATGATCTTATGCAAGCATTTAGGAGTTGGAACCATCGGTTCGATCATGTTATTAAACAAAATGGTTTCACTTGTAGTGTCGAGAAACCATGTTTATACATGAAGTTTAGTGGGAGCAAGGTTGTTTTCCTAGTATTATATGTGGATGACATATTACTTATTGAGAATGACTTACCGATGCTCATTTCTGTAAAGAAGTGTCTAGGGAATCATCTCCATTTCATCTTGGGAGAGGCACAACGCATCGTTCGGGAGGTCGTACTTGGTCACGTTTCTTTTTCTCCCGATTTTTCTACCACGTGTCCATAATCGCTTCTTGAGTTACTTAGTTTGATTTCAGCCTCAAATAACAACTATTAATCCATTTTTTCCCAATTATTATAATTTTCGAATGGGTCTGTAGCGCTGGTTTGTTGCATACCGGCACCCTTAAACGTCCTTTGTTGCTCCTCAAACTTTTTGTGCCCGCTTTATTTGACTCGAGGATTTGTCCGTGTGATTTACGGACACTTTTGTTCCGGATCCTGGAATCCCGAAAATCATGAATTATGCATTTCAATTTGAGTCGTTCGAGTGGTCGTACCGGCTCATGTTTGTTTTTCTCCCGATTTTTCTACCATGGGTCCAAGGTCGCTTCGGGAGTTATACTATCCGATTTCAGGCCCAAATAACAACAAGGTCGTTATTTGGATTCGTGAATATTTGTGAAAATAAACACACAATGGGATAATTAACTTCCTGGATTCGGTAGATGGTCGAAAACCGTTGATTTTGAGGTTGTTATTCACGATTTTCAGGTCGAATTGGCTACGGAATAAAAAATTTCGAAATTCGTACTAAGACATATGATAATGACTTAGGGTAACCGAATTGGCATATGCTATGACATAGAGGCATATAAAGGTCTTAAGACTACGTTTCAGATTGTGTCGGTACTAGACGAAGCAAGTTGAATTCTCCATTCCATTTTGCTTAGAGAGATACGAACATCCAATAGTCAGTATGGGTTTATAGATTAGTAGTCAGCAAAAAAAATAAAATCCGGATACAGAAGATTGCTTAAAACCACTGATATCCACGGTTTTCGTAGTGCAATCCCTCCAAGACATATTATAGTTACTTGGGGTAACCGAAGTAGCATATGTTTTGACTTTTGGTAGAGATACATTTAGAGATCTTAAGACTTCTTTTCGAATCTTGTCGGTTGTAGACGAAACAAGTTGTATAGATAAGTATTCATCAAAAAAATCTTTCCAGATTCGGAAGATCGCCGAACACCGCTGATTTGAAGGTTATTATCCACAGTTTAGGATCGATTGGGCCCCGGGATAAAATGTCTCGAAATTCGTACGGTAATTTCTCTACGACATATAATAAGGACTTATGTAACCGAATTGGCATATGGTTTGACATAGAGACATTTAGAGTTCTTAAAACTTCCTTTCGAATCGTGTCGTGGTTGACGAAAAAAGTTGTATATTAGATTCTATATATGTTGTTTTAAAAGGGATCTGAACATCCGATAGTCATTTAAAGACACAATGTCCCTGACCATACACTCGTTTACCTCTTCTCTTTCTCTTTTAAATAAAAATTACATTAACCTTATTAGCCAGGGCAAAAATGACCCGACTGGAGACTGGAGTAAGTTGACTGGAGACTCAAAGTAGACTTAGACATGCCTAAAACCTGAATTAATGAGACCTTGTTTGAACTTGACTATGACACCGAACAGACCCTTTGCCTGAATTGATGAAACCTTGTTCATCTGCAAACATACCAGACATGACACCCAAAATTAACACCAAACAAACCCATTATTGAAATGACTTGGCCCGACCCATGGTGTATAGTATGCCCAATGATGATCTGAACAGATGACCTGTACCCCACTCAATGACTTGATTGCCAAGTCTATTTCTGATGTGATTAGTCTGATTACCTTCTACCAAACATGGACTTAATGTTGTAAAAGGTGAGAATATTCCATCTTGCGAATTTTCTAGTATGAAGCCACAAACAGCTTCTTGCCTTCTGGGTGATTTAGAGCAAAAGCTGTGATATAAAGTTTGTTAGAAAGGTCATGGCTAGCTTCTTTTTGCCCGAAGACGAAGATTTAATAGTTAGGGAAATGGCTACTACTTGATTAAGGTTAATGCACAAAGCTTTTGTACCCCAAATTCACATTGAAAAGATCATTTGAAGCAATGTTGTGTGATTGTAAAGATTGGCTCAGGCTGTCAGGCACTTGAATAGAAGACCTAGTAAAAGTAGTAACAAATTTTCGTTCTACAGTTATCTTTTATTCAGAAACTATAATGCAATGGGAAAAGACCTTGTGATCACCTAATTTCGATGTTCTTAGTTCTGTACGGTAATTAAACCTGTCCACCTATCTTCTTGTTTCAAAAATGAGTAATTTCTACATTTTTGAGTAAGCCTTTTAGAGCTAAGTGCAGCTTTTTCTTGTTTTCATATGTATTTTCCTTGATCTGCACATGACATTATTTTTCTGTACGCATATTTACAGTAACTGCAGTGAAGTCAGCTAGACAGGTTATCAATGCCCTTAATGCAGAGGGACCTAATATTGATATCATACTTTGTGAGGTTGATCTTCCTATGAAGAAAGGACTCAAGTTGTTGAAGTACATTATGCGAGACCAGCAATTTCAACGAATACCTGTGATCAGTATGTTATACTGTTATAGTTCTGTTTCTCGTTCACATTGTCGAGTATTAATAATCTCCATTACTCTTTCTTTTGCTTAGTGATGTCAAAACTAGATGAAGTTTCCCTTGTTGTGAAGTGTTTGAGGCTGGGAGCGGCAGATTACCTTGTAAAGCCACTGCGGAGTAATGAGCTGTTGAACTTATGGACTCACATGTGGAGGAAAAGGCGTATGGTTAGTACCAATATCCCACCCTGCCGCGTTGTGTGGCTTGTGGATGCGTGTACATCCTAAGTAGCTTTTTCTAGACGCAAGTAATCTTTGTTTCTCTCATGTAAAATACAGAGCTTATATGTGCATAAGCTTTGCTTGTAGTGTCTGTGGATTCTTGACTGTCCTGAGATAATATTCTTTAGTCTTTATGCTATGAAATATTTTCTTATGTTGGTGCCTTTATTGTGCTGGCAGCTTGGTCTCCCAGAGAAGAACATTGTAACTTACGACTTTGATTTAGTGGCATCTGATCCGAGTGATGGTAATACTAATAGCACCACACTGTTCTCAGATGATACAGATGATAAATCGAGGAAAAGTGTTAATCTTGAGATGAGCATGGTAGAACAACAGGAGGACGACGTATGTTTGTAATCCATCTTATTTTGGACTAATCTATATATTTCCATGATTAGTTCTTTTCTTGGATAAATTCTAATGCCTATGTTCATTTAGTTTTTCCTGTTAAATCTCATCTCTCAGACAGATTTGACCTAACTTTGTAATACTGGAATTACTTTAAAATTATACAGCCGTTCTCACTAGTAAGTGCACATTGGTCATAAAGTGGGTGTGAAGTCTCTAATGATGCCTAGAAGGCTAAAATACAGATCAGTTTTGTGTTATAGATATTAAGAAAGTTTAATTGGATGAAGCCGTTGTGTGTATCGAAGAAAAAAATTGGATTATTATTATTATGAAATGCATGAATTGTGGGATATACTTCCAAGTTTTACATGGGTGCTATTTTATATCTTTATTCTATCAATTTAAGTGTGATATTCTTATCACCTACATTTCGCGATACGTAGGCCTTGCTTGCTTCTATTACCCTAAGAAAGTAAAGATACATGCTGTGTGATACCTTATGTCTTTTGTGACTACACTGACTAGTCGAGATGTTATCTTTTTGAAAAAATAAAAATAAATTATGTGGTCGATCATACTCTTACTTGCTTTCTTTTTTGTTTACTACTACAGTCTAACAAAGCCACTTCTGAACCAATGCCTATGGATTCTTTCAACTGTCGGCCTGGTGTGCCAGGAATTAGTGACCGCCGGACAGGCAAGTTTCTAGATTTTCTACGTATCTTTATTTATTCTTCTTGTTATGTTTGAATTTGGTTCTAATAATTTATCGACTGTAAAAAACTAAAAACTATGGATTCCTTACATATGACCTGTTTGCTGTTTACTTGCATTTTCTTATACCTCACAAGTGGTGAGAGCAAAAGGATACCTTGTCTTGTACTCTTGTGGGCGCACTCCATTAAACTTAAGTTCAATAATAGCAAGTAATGATTTGTATGAAACTAGGTCTGAGCGAGATAGGACTGCGACTGCGATATGTCTATTTTAGAATGTATTGATATATACGGGACTTTGGAAGATGAAACAGATAAAACTATATTCTGAACCGCTTTGGGATGATAGACTTTTTACTCTGCTAATTTTCATATTATCAAGTTTTTTTTTTCTTTTTTGACATAAAGATCTGTTGATGGGAAGTGTTTTCGCTCATGGAAATTTGCGACTGTTTCACCAATTAACATTCATCTCCCTCATTTTTTTTCTTAATTACATTGACAGATTTTTTTTCTTTTATTCAGACCAAGTTGTGTCGTTTCCGAGGAAGAGTGAGCTAAAGATCGGTGAATGTTCTGCATTCTTCACTTATGTCAAATCAAACACTGTTAACAATAATGGCCAGTCAGGGACTGATGATGAAAATACGACAAGCAACAGCAATTTCCAAGAGGTTGAAATTGTGCATATTGAAGACAATACCTCTCAACCTTCCAGAGTGGAAGACAAATCACAAACATGGCATGATATGAGGTATGAAATCAAAGAGCCATGGAGAAACAGCTCACTCGAAGATGAATTACCTGGTAGTACTAGTGTACTCGACTCTACTTCCTTAGAAAGGTCCTGCACCCCTTCCGTCTCTACCGGATTCATCCTGAATAGTTCTAGTGACGAAGGCTTATCTCAAGCCCACATTCAACAGAGAAATGGTTCGCATTTTGATGTCTCGGGATTTGCTGAGCATCACATTCATCCTTTCTATATGCCGGGAATGATGAATCATGTCCTGATGCCATCAACACCCATGTATCAGAATGATGTTCAAAGGCATGGGGCTTCATATATGATGCCGCATTACAACCATCTTCCTCATTGCGGCCCTCATATGCCTGGTATGACACCTTTCCCTTATTATCCAATGGGTATGTGTGTTCAACAAGGCCAATTACCAGCTAACCAACAACCTCCACCATATGGCAATTCACCTTCTAGTGAAGCTAGTTTGAGTAGAGTTGATAGGAGGGAAGCAGCATTGTCAAAGTTTAGGCAAAAAAGGGAGAAAAGATGTTTTGATAAAAAGATAAGGTATGCTAACCGGAAAAAAGTTGCCGAGAGAAGACCTCGGATTCGTGGCCAGTTTGTCCCGGGAGCGAATGGTGTGGATGTGGATCTTAATGGAGATCCATCTCCTGCTGACCTTGACGAAGATGATGATTATGATGAAGATAACGCGCCCTGAAAAGTGGTTGAGGAAGCTATCTACAATTCTACACTAACAGTTTCAGGAGGCGTATCCATCCATGGAGGAGAAATGGTGAGCACTGAGCACACATGGCTAGAGTCAGGGGCTTGGACCGTCAATTCTGTAATTTTAATTGATGGTATGAGCGAATGCGTCTCACAATCAGAGCATCATAAAGCGTTGGTAAAATGATGGATCTCATCTATGTTCTTCATTGTGATGATCAGGGTGAAGTTGGCGAAGCGACTTCTAATAACCGGATTCCATCTTCCGTTAACTCTTGTGAGTAGTCTTGTCGCCGAAGGCGCTCCCCTTCAGCAAGGAACAAACTACAGGACAGCCTCTATTCTATTGAATGAATCAACTGAGTTTTATGATTGCATTTTATGTTGTCTATTTTCATGAACATTTGAGTGGTCTTTGGGCTTCCGCTGCTGGATTCAGCCGACTAGATCCCATAGATTACCTCATTGTTACAACTTTGAGAGGATCATCTATGTAACTTGATTCGAACCAGATCCCACCACCAATATTAATCACGTCTAATGTGGCTACAATTATTTTTCAGTAGATAGGTGCCTTTTTTTCTTTTCGTTTATGCAGGTATTGCAGTGTGTTTGAATAACATATTATGCGGACGATAACCGGGAGACGGAGGCGAGGGAATGCGAAGGAGTAGAATGAGGCGTAAGAGAATTTCTCGAAAAAACTTTTACTCCACAATGTTAGAGTCTTAGAGAGGTTTTATTTAGCTCGAGGGAAGTCTTGTAAGAGGGTACCAAAAGCAATCAAACAGTTACGAATGACGTAAAATGGTTCAACAATGAAAGTGGTCGTAATCAACGATAAAATGAGTACGCTTATTATAAATATATAGGTACTAAATAAAAGACTCAATATGGGGTACGAATATGATTAACAACAAAAGGGTTACAGAAACTCATCAAGGGTACGTTGAAAAATGGTTAACTTTACTATAAAGTTATGTGAAGGGAAATGAACGGGAAATAGAGAAAGGAAATGGAGAGGATTCTTTTTCATGGCGGAATTATAAGTTAGTTTACCCCAATAACTAACTAACAAAGGGTTGTGTTGTTTCCGCTCAAATGTTTAGCTCCAAATCCCTCAAGTTTTAAAGGTAACACAGTATAACACTACTCTATGTCTCTAATTTCACTGTTTACCCTTCTATTTTGCTATTGTACGCCCTCCGTCTCGATCAATTTATTGTACTCTTTCTTTCTGTCTCGGTCATTTGTTGGGAGTAGGTTCTTGGAATTGGGGTTGAATTTAATTTCTATTTGCTAGTTTATTTATAGTAGAAGCTTGATTAGTGTCTTGAATTGTAATTAGGTTTTATGCTTGCCGTGTTTAGGGGAGTATGAATTAGATGGTGAATTCAATTTGACTCTTGCATACAGAATTGGGTGAAATTGAGTTGTTTAACTTTTCAACAGTCAAGATTACGTTTTTCGACAAATTTTAAACATGGTGTGTGATGGGGTTCTTTTGAGAATTCTAAACAGTCTGAAATCAATGACTCGTTATTCTTTGAGTCTAGATTATGATGGAATAAAGCAAAAAAAACTCGCTAAATTGGCTGCCCTTCTTTTTATTGTGAAATATCAGTCATTTGATGCAGTTCTCGACACAGTTTTCAAATTGGATCATTCAGAAACAAGCTCTTTGTGTTGATTGTAGAAAGGTAAGGCTCTGTACATCCACCCCCTTACCCACAAATTACGAGAGCCAAGGCATAGGGATAATATTGTTGTTCATTTGTTGTTGCCTCCCCTTCAAGGCTTCAACTGCTAACATTGTTGTTCATTTGTTGGTGGTGGTGTTGTTGTTGCCTCCCCCTTCAAGGCTAAAATTGCTGCTGCAATTGCTAAACATTGCTGTTCAATTTCCTCTTCTCGAAGGTGTATATATAGAGAGAATGAGGATTGTGGGATTAACAGGTGGGATTTCATCTGGAAAAAGCACGGTCTCCAATCTTTTTAAAGCACACTCAATTCCTGTAGTTGACGCTGACATTGTTGCTCGGGTAATCACCTACCTTCCTCGTTTCTCCTATCTTCCATTTATCCTCAATTTTTACATTTTATATTTCAGATATGTTTATTAGTTTCATCCCTGACCTAGGTATTTTTGGTTGAACTCAGCAATATGTGTCCGAAATGAGTGCTTTAGAATCTTAGTTGTGTATATTTGGCAATGGGGTTAGTTTTAAGAAGCCTTTTGGCCGTGAGACGAGGCATCAACTAAATGCCTTAGCCTCATCTAGGGCAGCTGGTGGGCATGAGGCAAGCTAGATAGTGATGAGGCTGTTATAATCTCGAATTCACTCCTGTCCGCTTACTCATTTGGGTGACCTTTCAAAATTCCATACTTACTCCAACCCCCATTATCTCACGCCTCCCCATGTCCACCACACTTAGGCCAACTGTGAGACGGTATCTATTATTCGTGTATTTGTATTATGTACAGAGTATTATTTATTCTTATGGGACGTACTGCGAATAAGGCAACCCTAATGTGAGTGACATGGTTGCAAACTTGGATTGAAGTAATCCAGAAACCTGCTGTTTCATTAACCTGTCATATAGATTGATGAGGTGACATCTTTATGTGAAAGACAATGCCTTTGTTAAGCTTCTCATCGTTGGAGTATTTGTTACCATTTCGTGACTATTATCCTTTAGAAAAAACCGTGAGGACTGTGGGTGCAACGTTTTACGTTTATCCGTATTCCCTACTCTCAAATCTCAATAGTTCAATTGAGATAATTGCTTATTAGACTTGAGATTTCCTTAAATTTTCATATTCAAAAATCGTATGATGTTTTTTTATGTATTTTCTTGTTATGTTCTTCTTTCAGGATGCATTGAAGAAAGGAACAGGAGGTTGGAAAAAGGTTGTGAAGGCATTTGGGGACGAAATTTTACAGCCTGACGGTGAAGTGGATAGAACGAAGCTGGGAAGAAAAGTTTTCTCTGATCCAGAAAAACGCCAGCTACTAAATAGGTCTGGATTTTTTTTCTACAAAGTCAAATTAAAATATATCATCTCATTGAGATTGTACTATGAAGATTGTGTTCGTAACTCTTCCGTCTCTTCAAATCCTACACATTGCCAAATGATGAATGTACTCTTCATCCTCCCCAATAGTTAATTACAATTTGCTCGCCTTCGCGTTTACATTTTTGAGCTTGGATGGATAGTTGCTGTCGTCAAATTTTGAACTTAAATCACTTTCTCTGATTCTGATGGGATTTGTCGGCATGTGGCCTTATAGTTCTTATTTTTTCTTTTGGTTTTACTACATTTCGTATCTTTTGATTCCGCCTGCTATTTTGAGAACAGTCAAATTATTTGTTAATTTCTGGCTTGGCATTCTTCAGGCTACTGGCGCCGTATATTTCTCGTGGCATTGTCAAGGAGATCGTGAATCTGTGGTTGAAGGGGCACAAGGTTATTGTTCTTGACATCCCACTGTTATTTGAGGCCAAAATGGACAAATGGACCAAGCCCAATATAGTTGTATGGGTTGATAGTGAAACTCAACTAAAGAGATTGGTTGCTAGAGATAGAATAACTGAGGACGAGGCTCATAACAAAATTAATGCTCAGATGCCCTTAGATTCCAAACGAAGTAGAGCAGACATTGTCATTGATAACACTGGATCACTCGAGGACTTGAATGAACAATTTCAGAATGTGCTGCGCATAGTTGCCCGACCATTAGCCTGGAGCGAGTTCATGCTTTCCAGACAAGGAGCCTTCTCTGCTCTTGCTTTCATTGTTTTAGGTATCCTTCTGGCCAAAAGAATATCTAAATGTGATGGCTTGTAGCCTATTGTTATCTGTCACCATTGCTCTTTTGTTCGGAAATAGTGTGCATGTCGAATGCTGTGTATTTTTCTTAAATATAGGCAAGATGCAGCTCAGTAGTTGATGAAGGTTTTCTTCTCTGTTCTCGACTGAACAAACATTCGAATGAACTATCTTTATTCTAACTAACCCGAAATCATGTTTGAATTAATTGAATGAGAAGTGCTTATGAGATTTCGCGTTTTTTTGGTTTTCTTTTTCTTTTAATCGATTAAATTAAAAAAAATCTGTTTTCATCACTCTTTCTTGTGGTTACTTGGGTTTGTTGAATAGAGTTGCGCGAATTCACGACAAACATATTGAGCATGTGTTTGTTCTAGCAAGCTATGCTAATTGCCAAGTCCAAAAAAAACTATATGGCTAGTAAGATGTTTCAGTTCGCCAGGTTGTTGAAGGGACTCGGTCAAGGGTTAAAGACGCTAAGCACAACTCAAATCTTTTTATAAGACTAAACATATAGCTTAACCTTACCGTCCTTGAGGTTCAACCTCGACTTACCCTGCTATGTTAGGTATTGAATTACAAATATTGTTGGATAGACTTAAACGACAAAAAGCCTCATCCGGGAGAAAGAAAAAAAAAAAAACATTTTCTGGAAAATGAGTTGGACAACTTAAAATTACATTAAAACCATTTAATCATGGCAGAATAAAATCTTAAACTATTGATAAAAAAAATGAAATGAAATGAATAGGATTTTCATAGAGGATCCAAATTGGAATTACAATCAAAAAATTGATTTTTGACCATTCGCGAATTTCCATAACACACCACAAACCCAACTCATCGAGGGGAATGTTTATGAAACCATAAAGATGTGACAAATGATAAAATTAGCGACTTAGATACAATTCAGAAAGGCTCAAAGCCTCAAAACCAACACATTGACATGCCAAGCCAAAAGCGACAACAAACACAAGACCAGTTGAATGCTCAAGCAAAACCTTGACCAATACATAACACATACGGATTATAGTTACATTAACGAACTGAGACACCAAATTGACAGACTAACGCAACTTGAAGTAGAGGATCAAAATAATCACAAAGACGACCGCAACAATAACACAGCCAATAATGTATTTGTTTCTGCTCATTCTCCTTGACATTGCCGTCAATATCTTCTTGCTTCTCCCAAGATTCTCATCCACTCCATGAAGCTTAATAAAACAGTAGAAAAGATTTGATTAGAGAAGCAAAACAAGCATGGATATTATATCACAAGGATCTCTGTTGAAACTTGAAACAATTTTTTATAACACATTCATGATAGTATAATCGTGAGACAACCAATTTGAATATTAATTGGGGTTAATAAGCAAATTGTTATGGTTAATAATTGAATAATTTGAATGGGTTGGTTAGTCTCGCGTTATATTAATTAACATGAATTTGTCTATCAGGAGATTGATTCATGTCAATAAAACATCCAAAACTGCTAAACAATTATTTAACAAAACTACAAAAGTGTAAGTGGGATATCACTAACTGTGTTATTAGCATGCAAAAGAGACTGACGCTGCTGATGCAAGTCCTCCAAGATGGAGACGCCAATGTCCTCGGTCTCCTGCATAGTTCTCCTGCTCTGTTTGACCCTGTCTGTTGACTGGTTCAGCCTCTCGGTCGACATCATCAATCGCCCTCTCTGATCAGAAGATGTCTGTCTCCATATAGACAAAAATCAATAAAAAAATGCCGCTTTCAGCAAAAAGTCCCATACATCAAGGCTATAAAACATAACGTACACATCTATTATAACATCCTTTACTGACAGATAACTGTTATCCATCTAGGGAGGCAAGCCTTACCTTGTTTATCTTTTGAAAATAAACAATTGTACAAAAACGATAATACAAACATGGTTGTTTTGATGGATCAAACATGTCAAATGTCCGTATATCTCCATATATATTTGAAGAATTCTATGGTCAAAATTGACATCACTCGACCATCAAAATCATTGAAGAGAACAGATATACGGGACACAGGTGGAAAATGACAAGACATCAGAGTACAAAGGAACTTCTAGTGGAAGACATGAAATATGAAACTGATGACATGAAAGTGCAGTAAAAGAACATAATGCTGGAGTTTTTCAACAGTTGGCATGCGGCTCACATAGAAGAAAAGACGAAACGAAGGCACAAACCATCAAAGTATCAGCCATTCCAGATTCCAGCAATGCATCTCGGGCAGCTTGGCTGTCAGTTGATGAGAGTCTTTTAACCTCACTCTTCAAGTTATTCAAGTCATTTTTGTATTCTCTCAGCTTGGCAAGAACCACAGCTTTCACATTAGGCTGTAGTGTTCTCGCTTCTAAGTCCATCTTTCGAATCTAGATTAGCAAAGACCAAGAACATTTATATTTATAGCAACTGAAGAATTGGTTGAAATATTGATGTTAATGTAAGGAAATAGCAACAGAATAGGTACCAAAGCCTCTGCATTTTCCAATCCAGTTTTAATTTCAGAAACTTTCTGCTTCTTCTGTTCTGTAAAACATTGTGAGTAGGATAACTTGGATGAGTGAGACTAGAAGCTAGATCAACTCTTTTTGAGTAAAAAACACACATAAGTGGTTTTCGAATGATCCATGAAGAAAATTGTGTCATCAAAGCTATTAGCACTCTGCTCTTCATGATATAAGAAGCATAGAGTTTAGTGACCCATACTGCTATATTCCATCACATTCCAAGGCCTAAATACAGAGAGAAATTTGCCCAAATGCACAGACAAATCAAAAATAGTATTACTACATTGTAAAAGTTATCTACACTAGTATGCTGCGAAATTTTACCGCAGTGAAACAAGAATACACGACAAAATGACTCTGTCACTAGCTAACAGGGTACAACAGTATCTACTATCAGAGGCTTAGCACAATGCACAATAGTACCTAATTATATTACATGCCATTTTCCAAGGAAATACATGTTTTTCTAACCACTTGAACTCAAAGTAACCCATGATCCTTTTGCAAGTTCGCAAATTCAGCAAACAACAATCATAGAGAAAATTGCAATAACATCATACATCAAATCTCACTTTAATTGTTACTCTGATTCACTCTGGTTTACCACAGTCACTCGACCCAGCCAATTGCGGCCAAAGCTTAGTTTATAAGGCAACCTTAAACTCCTCAACGCTAAGTAATTAGAAAAAAGTGTCCTGCAATTCAAACTTACCTAAACACCTTTAACTGAATTCAAGCTTTGCGGTTGCCACAAAGACATCAACGAGATATTCAAATCACACAAACACCAGTACAATAGAAAACTAACCTTCTCCCTATGTTCGTAATTAGCCTAACACTCTTCGCCTCTCAATCTTAGCACAAAATCACCTAAGGTCCAAAAATGCTCACGTAGCGCACTACACATTTTGCTATGCACTTATAACTTACAACAAACGAGTTATGTTTACTATCCTATACAAATTGATAAAAGCCGGTTTATCTCATAAAATCTAACATACAAATATCAAACACTAACATCAGCTCATTCGACAAACATTCGATCCAATACGCTGTTTCGCCGATCATCAGATTATTATAGATACTAAAACATAATCCTAACCACTCTATCACCTTATATCAATAGGAAAATTCACCAAAAAATTCATCATAAAATGAAGGGAAAAAAAGTGCACCTCCTTTGAAAAGAACAGCAGAAGCACATTTGCGCGTCAAATTTGCAGAAATTTCACAATATTGACGTTCATATCCTTCAAACACTTGACTCATTCTTACGAATTTTTCCTTCCGATTATCGAATTACTGCCTCAAAATCTTCGATTAACCTTCGATTTTATCCAAAATCAACAATCGATAAAACAAGTAAGGTAATTGATTAATCAAATTGAAATTAGCAGCAAGGATCAAGTTGAATTACAAATTGATAGTAAACAAGATCGATAAAATGCGATTATACGAGAAAAATAGAGAGCGAATTACCAGAAATTGATCGGAAAAGAGATGTTATAATCAGTTTTCCGGGAGAAATTAGGGTTCGTCGTAGATCTCCGGTGATTGGATTAAAGCGGGTACTTTCCCAATTTGTTCGGCAGTAGACAGATTGATCTAACTAAATTGACATAGAGGATATACTATGCATCTTTATTTTTTAACATTAAATTTTTTAATATTTGAAATACGTATTTCACTTATTGTATTACGGACATTAGAGATGGCAATGGGCCGTGTTGGGCCGGCCCACATGGCGGCCCATCGTGCTTTCCCCCAAATTTGGCCCGGCCTAGGTACGGATATTGGGCTTTTTAGGCCGTGTCGTGTCAGGCCCACTGACTCCAACCCTTGCCGCGGCCCGCTCATTTTCGTGCTCGGGTCGTGCCTAGTCCATGGCCTTTTCGTGACTTGCATGTGGGCCGTCCATGTACTTTGAGTTAATTGTTTTTAACTTGTTTTCTAATTGATATATTTTTGGTACTTTTTGTTTAATAAATGATGATTATTTATTTAATTGTGAAGAAATGAATTGAATTAAGGAGGTATTTATAGAGTTTGAAAATTATTAAAATAAATAAATAAATAAATAAAATCTACTTTAACAGCCATTAACGGCTAGCTTAGTAGCTTACTCCAACATTTCAAACTCCAACGGACATAAACAACAGCAATAAACGGCTTCCAAAGACTTGCAGAGTTGCAGCCATTAGCGTGCCATTACTCGGGCCGTGTCGTGCCAGACCCGTCGTGCCTAGTGCGTGCCGGACATCCTCGTGCCTGACTGCCTGGGTTGTGTCGTGCTTGGACACGGAATTTTGGGGATTTTCGCGTCGGAGCCCGTAACAAGCACGACCGTGTCGTGCCTGTGCTTCCTCGAAATTATCACCGGGCTGTGCCTGGAATCGTGCCGCGTTGTGCCGCCCGCCAGCCCCAAGTACAGATTGCCAACTCTAATTACAGTTTTTTACACAAGTCAATACACTGACTGAGTCATCATTCCTCTTTTTGTTGTGGAACCTTAAAATAATGTTCGAAAAAAAATGTTTTGAATTGTATACAAACTCTTTGCACTAAATGAGTCCACCTACCTAGGCAGGAATAAAATAATTGTTCCCCGTGACGGTTTTGCCCACCATACTACCCCAAAGATGGTAAGTATAAAGTCAGAAAGGCGCTGATATGGGAGGGCTCCCCAATAGCGGTTTTACCCTTTGTAATTACCTCATAGAAAGGCACTATCAAACTATCAAGTTAGTAAGGTCTAGGAAGCTCTCGCAATTTACTACTCCCTCCTATCCGCTATTTTCTTCCCTATTTCCTAAAACGGATTATTCAGGTTTTCTTCCCCTTTCTATTTTTGGTAACAATTTACTCTTATTTTATTCATCCCTCTCCTATCACCAAACCCCACCCAACACTTTTACTCTTATTTTATTCATCCCTCTCTCCTATCACAAACCCCACCCAACACTTTTACTCTTATTTTATTCATTCCTCTCTCTTATCACCAAACCCCACCAACTCTTTTACTCTTATTTTATTCATACCCCTCTACAATCCTCAACCCCACATTTTCCTTTATCAATATAATACTCCCTCTCTTAATCTCCGTGCCCACTTGAAAGGGGAAGAAGATAGTGGATGGGAGGGAGTACTAACTAGTTTAGTTGTAGATTATATTACATGAAGTCTAATCTTTTGACGATTCTCCAGGCACATTTAGCACGCAAGCCTCGGCACGGCGAGAAGCCTCATCAACATGGTTAGTCAGAAATTTTTTTTTCAAATAAAAGAGGTATAAGTGAGAAAATAAAAAAGTTAAAAAACACGCATAAAAAAATCTCTAAAAAATACGGTCCATTTCCTAATTCTTCAACCAATGCAAATGTGCCTGCTTCAACATTTTCGGAGCCAAGCTTCATCAAACCGGCAAAATGACCCTTATTGCCTTAAGAACCTATCCAAAAGTTAATCTATACATTCTTTTGTTCTTTGATGATAGACAGATATGACTAATATACCTCAATAGGGATGTCAATGGGGCGGGGTGGGTGCGGAGGAGGGGTAACCCGCACCCGCATCCACGAACTATAATGTGTACCCACGCCCGCCCCACGACCC
>VHZZ01000016.1:303810-331191 GCA_009801015.1 Silene noctiflora
CTCATGTCATACCCGCACCCGCCCCACGACCCGCGACGAATGACACTTTTGAAACCCATCCCCGCCCCACGACCCATCAAATCATTACCCGCACCCGCCCCAAGTGGGGCGGGTGCGGGGCGAGACCCGCTAAAACCCGCCCCGCTGACATCCCTATACCTCAAGTATTTTTAACATCGTGAACTAATAGTAATTCGTGTGATTTACGGATAATTTTGTTCCGAGACTCTGAAATTCCGAAAATTGTGTATTTATACACTGCATTTTGAGCCATTTGGGAAGCCGTATCACGTCGTGTTTCTTTTTCTCCTTGTTTTCCTAACAGGTGTCGGGGGTGGATTCAGCAGTTACCCTATTCAATTTCACCCCCAAATAACATGTATTAAACCAATTTCAACGAGTATCTGATTTTCACGAGAGACTGGTTTATCGCAAACCGACAGCCTCAAATGTCATTTGTTGCTCATCAAAATTTGTGAGATCTCTTTGTTTGACCCGAGAAACCGTTCATGTGATTTACGGACATTTTTGTACCGGAACCCTAGAATCCCGAAAAATGTGTATTATACACTCCATTTTAAGCCGTTCGGGAGGCCGTATTAGGTCGTGTTTCTTTTTATACCGATTTTTCTACCAAATATCCGGGGTTGATTCAGGAGTTACCCTATTCAATTTCAGCCTCAAATAACAAGTATTAAACCATTTGTAACGAATATCTGATTTTCGTCTAAAACTGGTTTATCCACCCCGGCAGTCTCAAATTTTATCCGTTGCTCCTCAAAATTTGTTAGACCTTTTTGTCTGATCCGATAAACCGTCCGTGCAATTTACAGACATTTTTGTTCCGGGGCCCTAAAATCCTGAATAAAGTGTATTTATATACACTTCAGGTTGAGCCGTTCGGGAGGCCGTACTGTGTTGTGTTTCTTTTACTATTGATTTTTTTTGCCAAGTGTCCGGGGTTGTTTCATGAATTACCCTATTCAATTTCAGCCTTAAATAACAAGTATTAAATCATTTTTAACGAGTATCCGGTTTTCGCCCGAGACTAGTTTATCGCACAAAAACAGCCCCAAATGTCATATGTTATTCCTCAAAATTTGTAAGGCCGCTTCCTCTGATCCGAAAAACAGTCGGAGTGATTTACGGACATTTTTGTTCCGGGACCCTGAAATCCTAAAAACCGCGTATTACACACTTTATTTTGAGCCGTTCGGGTGGGCGTATCGGATAATACTTTTTTTCTTACGGTTTTTCTACTACGTGTGTGCGGTCATTTACGGAGTTACCCTATTCGATTTCAGCTCCAAATAACAAGTATTAGACCATTTTTAACGAGAATCTGATTTCCAACCAAGACTTGTTTATTGCATAGTGCCAGCCTCAAATGTCTACTCTTGTTTCTCGAATTTGTGAGGTTGATTAGTCCGACCCGAGAAACCATCCGTGTGATTTACCGACATTTTTGTTCCGAGACCCTGAAATCGCGAAAACCGTGTATTATACACTTAAATTACACTCAATTTGAGCCGTTCGGGAGGCCGTACCGAGTCATATTTCTTTTTCTCTTGATTTTGTATCACGTGTCCAGGGTCGCTTCAGAAATTACCTTATTCAATTCCAGCCTGAACCAGTATTAAACCATTTTGCAGGTGTTAGGGGCCTATTTTAACATATACTGTATTATGCAATCAAAGAATATAACACAATTCGCCGATATCGAAGCTAAAACTTAAGTGAAAATTTCAGGGTATCGGATCTATGAATTAACAATCTTATTAGGATAATTTATAGCTAAGAATATGTCTTCTAAATTTTGAAAATTTCCATCTAATAAAAGTGATGAAACTGATGATCGACTTGATATGTAACTATGTAAGCCAGCTATTATATTTGCTCTCTCGGAAATTATCCAATATGTGCCTAATAAAGAAGAATATAGCACAATTATGCGATTATGCCGCCAACCGCCATTCTTCTGTTATTAGTGGAACATAACAAACATACAATAGGATGCTAATATTCAAAAATGACGGATACTATCTGTTACAAGTTGAAGATGGATATAGCCTTTTTACAATAAGGTAAGTGAGAGAGCAAGTTGGGGAGAAATTGAACACCCCGTAAATAGTGTCACTTGCATATTATGAGATGAACACTATCCGTTTTCAGTTTGTGACGGATAGTGCTCGTCTTCAAGAGAACTTGAGATATTCAATAATGGTCTTAATTGACAAAGAAACAAAGGTAAGATACGAGTATTCACTAATTATTACATGAGATGGTTTTACACTGAGATGTTTCTTTCAGAAAAAAATAACGTATCTATTAGCATTAAATGAATAATTCTTTTACAAAAATAAACCGTCTCATCTTGTAAGACCGTTTTACCCTATATTTTCAATTTTTTTATATTTTTATTTTTTTTATGAGTATTACATTTCAACAAATTGACATTTGATACTGCTACCTACAATGAAGCACGTTCTTTATGTCAATCTTCTTACCTTAGTCGCTCCCCACAACACTTCTATTTTCCTGCACTTTAATTTTGAAAGTCTATCCTTACCAATGTAGACATCATCCCTCCAAAAAACACAAAAAAAAAAAAACATACAAAGTTTTGTTCTTAGGCTTATTTGTAGTACAACCATCACCCCCATCGACACCACCAGCACGCGCTATTGTAGCCATGACGGCCACCTAATCAACACCACAATACACAACTAGCTAAACTACCAACAAAGATTAATTAACACATACACCATGATCAACGGAAAAGAGTTTCCTAGGCCTCGACCGAGATTTTCCACCGTTGGCATAATCTTTTCTCTTTTATTTTTCATTAGTTTCGCTCTAACAATTGTTGCTCAGGATACTCCTCCTGAGAGTTCAAATGATACAATTACCGCCCCTGCTAGCGCCCCTTCATCTCCGACAGCCCCCTTTAGTCTACCTAATATTAAAAAGTACACTCCAAAGGATAACGTCCTCATTGCCTGCGGTGCACAAACGGACGTTACACTTCTCGATGGTCGGACGTTCAAATCCGACCCATCGACAGTTAGCTTCCTTAGAACCAGCGAAGACGTTAAAGTCAACGTTAATTCCATCAACACCACCACCACCAACAACAACAACAACGAGACCGACATTGTGGTCCCGTCGTCTCCACAATTATTTTCGTCTTGTAGAATTTTTCCGAACGAGGCAACGTATAAGTTTCCAATCTCGGAACAGGGTTTCCACTTCCTCCGCCTCTACTTCTACCCACTCCCCCACATTACCTACAACCTATCCACCGCGGTTTTCGGTGTCTCAACCGAAGAAACCGTCCTCTTACACGATTTCACCCTTCCTTCCCTTCCAAATCCCGTCTTCAAAGAGTATTTAATCAATATAACTTCAAACACACTCACCCTAAAATTCACCCCTAAGACCAACTCCCTAGCCTTCATCAACGCCATCGAGGTCGTCTCAGTCCCAGACGACCTCGTCCCAGACACCGCCTCCTCTGTCCCTCCAGGAGGCAGTGCCATCGACGGAGTCTCAAACTATGCCTTCGAGGTGGCCCACCGTGTGAACGTAGGTGGGCCACTCATTACTCCGTCAAATGACACCCTCTGGCGGACATGGCTGACCGACGTAGGATACAATGTCTTTCCAAAAGGGACATTTAATACAAGAATTGCCCCAAGGGAGGTCAAGTACCCAGACGGTGGGGCCACCGAGTTTATCGCGCCACCCTGGGTGTACTCCACAGCGGCGGAGATGGCGGTGGGCAACGCTAGTACAGCGGAGCCCAACTTTAATCTGACGTGGAAATTGACCGTTGAAGATAATTATAATTACCTAGTAAGGCTACATTTTTGCGACATTGTTAGCGCGGCTATGAACGAGTTGTATTTTAACGTGTATTTGAATGGAATGGTGGGCGTTAATGGTCTCGATTTGTCGGTGCTTACCTCCGCTCTAGGTACCGCCTATTACAGGTATATATATACTCCCTCCGTCTCAATTATTTATTTATTTTTTTTTTCTTCGGTAGTTCTTTAAGACCATTTTACTTCCCTTTTTCTGTAGTAGTATTTGTCGTTTTTCTACTTTTCATTATTCTGTTATATATACCGATTTCCGTGTCTTAGCCTAGTGGTTAAGATAGAGTTTTTGGACAAGACACCAAAAATCTGTTGGCTTGTAAAATGTTGTTCAAAATCTTGGAATCGCATTGTATTATATTGTTAATTGATTGAGATGCAATCGCCAATGCAAGTTTTATTATCGCGGTTATTTAAACACAAACTCTATGTATCGTAAACATATGGTGACAATAGGTCACAAGTTTAGTACTTAGCCTAGTGGTTCTGATTGAGGTATCGTGACAATAGGTCACAAGTTTAGTCTCCCCTATATTGTACTAGTCTTGCGCCCTATTTGACACCCAAAAAATATTTGTATACGAAAATCTCACTCGGATCACTATATTCAAAGCCATGAAATACAGCATTTTGTATATCTTGATTTTTAGTATTTATCATCTATACTTGTTCTATTAACCCTTGAAAAACATACGTTAAAAACAGGGATTTCGTGATCAACTCGACCACAATTACAAACAGTTCAGTTATGATCCAAGTAGGGCCAGCCTCAGGTGGCGGTTCGAGCCAGCCAAATGCCATCCTCAATGGGATGGAGGTGATCAAAATGAGCAATTCTGCAGGAAGTCTAAGTGGGCTGTTTGATGTGAATGGAAACTACATGGGCGAGACGACAGGGTCTAAGACCATGAAGATATTGGCTGTGGTGGGTCTAGTGATGGGCATGACGGCTTTAGTCCTCGTCTCTTCGATGTTTGTTCGGTGGCACAAGCGGCCTCAAGACTGGGAAAAGCGTAACAGTTTCTCGTCGTGGCTTCTTCCTCTCACCGCAACCAGCACTACTTTCCTCTCTAGCAGAAGCTCTAGGAAGTCCAGTGCTAGTACTGTTTTCGGTTCTAGAAAGAGCAGTATGTTTCACTCTACTAACAATGGGGTTGGTAGGTTTTTCGGTTTTGCTGAGCTCCAAGATGCTTGCAACAATTTTGACGAGAATGCTGTGATTGGAGTTGGGGGGTTTGGAAAGGTGTACATGGGTCAATTAGATGATGGGACTAAAGTCGCGATTAAGAGAGGTAACCCTCAGTCAGAGCAAGGGATCAATGAGTTTCAAACCGAGATTCAGATGCTTTCTCAGCTCAGACATCGCCATCTCGTGTCTCTCATTGGGTATTGTGATGAGAATGCTGAAATGTGCCTTGTGTATGAGTTCATGTCCAACGGTGTGCTTCGGGAACACCTATACGGGTCAAAGCTCCAGCTTCCGTTGACTTGGAAGCAGAGGCTCGATATCTGTATAGGAGCAGCCCGAGGCCTTCACTACCTGCACACTGGGGCTGCACATTGCATTATTCATAGGGATGTCAAAACCACGAATATCCTCTTGGACGAGAAATTTGTAGCGAAAGTGAGTGACTTTGGACTCTCCAAAGCGGCCTGCCTAATCGAGCAGACTCACGTGAGTACTGCCGTGAAGGGCAGCTTTGGGTACCTTGACCCAGAGTACTTCCGTAGACAACAACTTACTGAGAAATCAGATGTTTATTCGTTTGGTGTTGTCCTTCTCGAGGTCCTTACTGCCCGTCCTGCCCTTGACACGACCTTGTCAAGAGACCAAGTGAACTTGGCCGAATGGGGAATGTCAAACTATAGAAAAGGCAATCTTGAGAACATCATCGACCCTAACTTGAAAGGGGCAATTTGCTCGGGTTCCCTAAAGAAGTACATCGAGGCAGCTGAGAAATGCTTGGCAGAGTATGGAGTAGATAGGCCGTCAATGGGGGATGTACTATGGCATCTAGAGTACGCTTTGCAGCTCCAAGACGCAAGTAATAACGTTGAGCCACCCGAAGATAATAGCTCGTTGCTGATCCCCTTTGAGTCAGCTTTCATGGTGGAAAGTTTAGGGGCTCACAATGGCCGCGGTCCTAGTAGTAACGATCGTACTTAAGTCGCAGCTGAAACACTGCAGAACATCATGGTCTTGTCCTAACATTTGGTGTACTTTACAAATATTTGAATGTGCTTGACTAATTTTGGTTGACGAGGCCAGGGATAATCATGGTATTAAATATCGATGTCGGTCTTGATCCTGGCATCGGTCATCGCAGCACCAAAAGGTGACCAGCGCCGCAATGCAACGTTGAAATGGCTATGGATCAGTGACCGTCAGAATCTTCATAAACTCGCTAACCTTGAGTCACAGTCGAGATTTAATACCATGGTCATAATTGGTAGAGGCCAACTTTCATTTTATAGCCTGAACTTCTAACTGGTTTGCCCTTCCCTTCTCATAATTTCTACATTTTTTTTCATAGTTTGGTAAACTCTTATATTTTTTTTAATTACATTTCTCATTTTCGGAATTGTGCATTGTATAGATTTGGAAACTGTAATTCAGCTAAATGTACATTTTTCATGTATAACAAAGCTTGCTATGGAAACTGCAAACTACTATCGGCGTAAACTGTAAACAACTAAACAAGCTGCTGGCTGTCTATACAAACAGCTTAACTACTGTCTACTGACATTGAGCTTTCTTCAAATGCTATTGAGAACTTTATCAGATCGGGACAACTTTTCTGCTCGGTTGGGACAGTCAGTATTCAATTACGCTCTGCATTAAATCAGGCGACTAGGATTATTGACCCCTTAACTAATGACACTAAACCAGTAAAAAACAATGGGCAAGAAATGTGATGATCAAGGCTTTATAAGTCACCAGTATTACATTTGGCAATATATGTATACATGAATCGGCTACACCATAAATATATACAGCTGTAGAAGCAATACATTTCTATACAGTCTGCAGGGTTCTTTACAATGTGTGCTAATACCAAAAAAAATAAAAAAATAAAAAATAACAAAAACCTGGGAGACGCTTTTATCATTCTAGAAAGGCGATCATTAGAAGGATGACCGTCAAGTCGTCAACTCAACCCAATAAAAATGTTACTCATTGCAGGAGCTTTCTGGCAGTTTGATCCCGCCATCATCTGCTTTCACTTCAGAATAACTACTCCCAGGAACATCAATCAGTAGGTCATCATCCTCTCTTTTATCTTCACTTGCTGGTAAACCATGCTCCTATACAAAACCAGCCGAGTATTATCAGGACCATCTTAGACTAATGGCCCCTTGGCAATGTGTCAAAATTTAACCTGTTTTCCACTTTCATAGTCCTCGACTCCCCGCTTGGATTTTTATTGAGATCCAATGTCCAAAAAGTATTTTCGAATTTGTCGTTCAGAAAACGTCACTTCCATTGTCTAGATGGGGCCAAAAAACTCGTAAAACATATTTTAGAAAATTATGATTGGCTAATTGTGAGTTGTGACACTTGCATAAAAATGCGATCCTAAACCAAACATAAGGATCCTATTACGGATGGGGATGGGGAAGGGGGAGGGGAAGGGTAAAGGTAAGGGAACTGGGTGATTGTGAGCCCTTGCGTAAGATCTGAAACTAAATGTAGATACCCAGTTGAGCCAAAGGAACTAAGGAAGGATTTGATACAGCTTTCAACACAATTTTCATAATAAATGATTCTGAAAACGTTTTGGGTTTTTCACAGTTAACACATGGGTAAGGCAAGACGCATACATCCAACCCCCTTACCCCGGTATTTTTGGTCCCCTCATAGGTCACGACACTGGAGTGTTGTGTTAATGCAGGGTTTCCGGATTCGCTTGGGTACCCTACGAATCGCGAATTGTTAAGAGCAAATTCTATCATGTCCCTTAATAAAAATATACATAACACAAATTCTGTAAGAGTGAATCGCGAAACGGTATGAGCGTATTCATAGCGAATCTGGTAACCATGTGTTAATGTATTCTTGTAAAAAAAAAGTCGTAATTAATGTAAATCGTGCAAAATAATTAGCTAAAGTAAATAATTTTAATCGTCAAGGTCAAATAGACGTAATTGAAATGAGATGTGGGAAACACGTGCTATGATATTTAGGCCTCCAAACTGGAGACCTTCTTACGGTATTTATGATAAAGTTTGTATTTGTTGTTAGACAGGCTGAGTATTATCTCAAGTCACTACGCTCTGCTTTATTTATATCTCATCTACAACAGCATGTTATCTTGGTGCGATCTTGCAGACTAATTCCAATCAGTTTTGTTATGATCTTTCAAATAAGGGAAAATGCTAAAAGAAATACAAAATATAATTTCAAATTTGAACACAGAAGATGAAGCAGGTGTTACCTTAAGCTTAGACTGGCTTTTACGACTGTTTTTGATATCTGTCATGGCCTTTCTAAGTTTCTTTCTGGCCGAGCAACGTTCAGCAAGTTGTGCGGCAGTAACATCAGCATGGCATGCCACACATAGTGTCCTCATATTTTCCACCTTGCACTCTCCTGTTAGTTATATAAAAAAAGCATGGCGAACAGAAAAGTATTAATCAGTGAGACACTACCACGGCTGATAAACAACATTCATTATCAGCGGAAAGAGTAAAACAATTCAGACAGACCCTAACACTGGGGTGTTACTGCACCGGAAAGAAATTTTAGGCTGTTTTTAGAATATTATGTGTTCTTTGGTTTTCAATACTGATGGAATAAAACAGAATGGACCCTTAAATTTATACTCAGATTGCAAGAGAGAAATCACACCTCCTCCAAGAAAAACAGCAATTTTGTGGTCCGCGTGCCAGGCATTGCCTTCAGTTGGTTCACTAACAAGCTTGTCATGCCTAGAAAGAATCATAAATAACTTCAAATCAGGAGGACAATATTAAAAGCTGCTTAGCAGTGGCCATCTGCATTTTCAAATGCGGCGCATTTGTAATTTGCTTTTGTACAACAAATTGCTAGTTAAGTAGAGAACATTGTAGATCATATTCATGGCCCATGAAGTCATGAGCAATGAGCCTTAGGAAACTTAGGTCCGTATGATGATTACACCATCTTCAATATCGTTTGTGAGTATAGCTACGCGGATTCACAATTGTAGCTCCTATCACTCATGGCAATTAACAGGAAAGGCAGTTACCCATGTTCCTTAAACATGGCTACAAGCCTACAACTCTACAAGTGTCGTATGTGAGACGCCTATTTTGTGGGAAAAGTATAATTGGTCTAAAATGAAATATCAAACTGTGCTATCTTGAATGAAAGGCTGCATGTCATGTACACTGTCAAAACAACGGCCACAACTACACCGAAATTTCAAAACAAATCCAGTGGCATGCCAACTTACAATTTCTTATACTTGATTAACTGTGGTGCCTCTCTTTCAATGTATTTTTCACGGTCTTCCTTTGAGAGTGGTTTTAGGTACTGCACAAGCTTGTGGCAGTCCAAGTTACAGTTTGTACAAACACCACGTTCAACTTCAAAAAGTTCCTGAAACACCATAACGAAAAGCTGAAAACAAAAGTACAAGAAAGGAAAAGGTCAAATCAATAAGAGTGGCACAATGGGCATGCAAACCTGGCGAAGGAAGCTGCCACTAGTTCTGGAACGATAATCACCATAACAGGCCAATGAACAGAAAAGATCAAGAAAATCCTTGGGTTTCTTGGCATTGACACCCCTGAAATCAGAAAGTTGGTTAAAAAAGCCTCTTGACTCATGGATCTGACCAGATACAAACAGCCGAAACAGGTCGTATCTAGGTGTATTTCGGGATCAAATATCACAGTATCCATAGGACCCTACACATCTGGTCAAATTCAGATCTGAACATATAGGACCATAAGGAACACAGATCTGAACTTGAACCCTCGGAGAAATCAAGAATCTGGATTTAATAGGATCCAGTCCAAATCCGGCCCATTGTAATCCCTATATTTTTGACTCTTGTTAGTTGTAACTATGTATTCTGTAATGTGCAACTATGTTAAAAAGATACTCACGAGCAAGGATTCTGACAGAGCTTGCATAGAGGTTCATCAGCCAGTGTCCAAAATTGCATGTAAACTTTCTTTTTCTTTCTAGCATCACAAATACAAACATCTTTTACCACAGCATTTAATCGTAGAGGGTAACTTATGTCACATACTGGTGTATGCCTTCTCTTACTCCCTCCCTTCAGTAGCCCCTGTTATCATGCAATCAAAAAAATCAGTGGGTATGTGTTTCTTTACGATAAAAAAATAATACACCAACAAGAGAGTCTTAATGCCAATTTGATATGGAGTCGACCAACATTTAAAATTGTCAATCACGGAAAATAATGAAAAGAAAACTGACAAATAGAAAAGGAAAGGAAAGGAAAAGCTTATGATAAATAATCAACATACAAATATAGCAACAAACGTCATAAAAATGTGGATGAAAATTATACTCCATAACAGGCAAGAGTCTATCAAACATACATTGCGATCGTGGCCCATGCTTTCAGTGAGACGCAATAGTTCAATGGCTAAAGGTAGCTGCAAAGGCTTTCCAAACAACTTCTTCTGGTCCATGCGTTTTAAGCTCGTCCATTCCTTAATGAAGCTTAGCATAGCATAGTGAAATCCAGAATTCTTTTTGATTAAGTCAGACTCCTTTTCAATGGAATCAAGGGTGACCTCCTCTAGTCGGAAATTTTCAGATAGTGACGTCACTCTTGCATCATCTCCATCTTCACAGGTGCACAAGTGAATTCTTCCAGTATATTGACTCACCTATAACTCAAATAGGAATTAGGAATTTAGGATGTATTCGAATAGTTCTCCTAATGTTAACTAGACTTCACAGTTACATCAGAATGTATAACCCAGATAAATTAGCCTATCGCTGAAAAAGGCAACCATATATTATTAAGCAAAGACATTGAACAAAATCTTTATTGGATTTGGCTTCCAAAAAGCCGTGGATTTTCCTAATCCTGGATTCAATATGCAAGATTGCTTATTGAGGACTATTTCCATCAATCACACATCTTGAGAATAGAGGGAGCCACGGATTGAGAATCCAACCATGAAAAAATCAGGTGCAGGTTCGGGCCTGGCTTTTTGTTTGGTTTTAGTGGGAATGTGATATGGGACCAGCAGCGGCCAAGAGGAGGCAAAAAGATGCGGGGCTCTAAACACGCCACCAAGGAAGCAACCAGGGTTCGTGCTTTCATGGCCCTGGCTTCACGGGGTAGCCGAAATTTGGAAACCATGATATGGGTTGTTCAGTGTCAAGCTGGACTGAGCCGGCCAACTAGCCAGCTCTACCTGGGAATCAAGACAAGTCAGAAGTCACAAAACACCACTGTACTAGTTAACAGTTAGAGTAAAGTGATCAACTGACATGTCACAGCCACAATTTAGTCAAACTGCTAACAGTGAGCATGAATGAATCAAGCAGCTCCAAGTTTAGCTTAGATGCTTACCGCAAATCGAAGAGTATCTATTTTTGCTTGGATGTCCCTCTGGTCTTGGGTCATATGATCAGACTTGTCATTAGTTAACTTATGAGCAACATCAAACTTATCAGCGCCCTGAATAAACAACGAACGAGAAATTTCTCTGAAACACATGGAATTTCTAAAGATAGCTTTAAAAGGGCAGAAAATGAAGTCATATTATAGAAATACACAAGATTAACTTCTGCTATGAACACTGTGCATCCTCTAAATAAGTCCTTGTTCCATCCCAAGAATTCTTGATACACGCAGGCCTTTTCTATCTATCTCAAAAACATCTCAAATTCAGCATTTTTAAGTACCCACGTTTTTACCCAAATTCTTCCACCCACAATTCACTCCAAAACCCAAATCAAGCTCCCATGAACATCTTTGGATTTTGCAGCCCTTACTGATTCACTCAAAGGAGTCAAAGCCCCAGGCAAACTGCACGATAAGACAAGTAATCCTATATTCCAACTCCCATAATGCCAAAGCCTACACTAAATTCATGGCCAATAATCAGAACATTTTACCCATCCAAAATGATCCAATAAATTCCATTTATAGTTTCTAAACAATACAGCTACTCCACGTTTCAGCGCCAGCCTTACATATGACCATATTGATTTAGCAGAAGTAAAAAAGGAAACTAGTTTACATATATCATTAATCAAGGGTTATTGAGTAAAAGTAAGGTCATCAATGTATGTATGACAAGCATTTATGATGATTTTGACTAATGAAGGCCGGAGGAGAAAGAGACTGTAGTTAAAAGCATAGATCAACATAGTGCTAGTTTGGACTCCTTGCACTGTTGCACATGCAAAGCCAAAGGAAAGGTGGAGTCATGGTGAGGAATTGAGAATAGAGAGGAATGGAGGGATTAACGTACAAAAGTTGCAGGTTTGTAGCACGGATAAATTTCTCCATCAAAAAAAGAAGTAACAAAAATGTTGATGAAGGCCACATTGTCAGTAGAGCAGTGAAATTATGGTAAATAATTCAGAACAGAATAAAAAATAAAATATATCAAGCCAGTATGGATATTATTTTTTTTTCCCTGGCTCACTAGAGTTGTGCAGTGTTGATCCTTTAACATTAATATCACAGAATAGAAAATTGGCAAGATGCTATAATAAAATAACCATCATAACAATTACCTTGTCATCAGCACAACAATCTGCTGTACCCAGCGGTAAGTTGTCATCTTTATCATGCTCTTCAGAAAGTGGACCAGCATTATCCAAGTTAACTCCTTGACAGACATTTGTCATTCCTAAATGTGAAACGTTGTCAACCTGTCGTTGTCATGAAATCTACTCAAGTTGAAGGCTTTCATAAAATACAGAAATAGGAGAAGTAAAGAACCAATGATAGATGATTAACCTAAGAAACATCAACAAATCACTTCGCAACTACAATCACAAAATATGTTGCTTCTCTCAATATTCATCTTTACTCACAGATCCTATGCTAAATAAAATAAATAAATAAATAAATAAACTGAAATGTCCTTCAAATTCTTCAACTCTAATACATCTGACAGTATGTCTTCAAAACAACTTAATTAATTCTCATTCCTTGATGTTTATTTTGTTCAATATTCTTAAGATTTGCACTTCTAATATATATTCCTCGATTCATAGACAGCAAATATTTACTATACAACATTACCCAAGTGCCTAAAGAGGTTCCATAAATTGCGAGGCAAGGAGGGTCGGATGTACACAGCTTTACCCCTGCGTTAGCAACACAAAGAGGATGCTTCCGAGTGACCCAAGATTAAAATCGTGTAAGATTACATGGAATGAACGGTAACTAAACTATCAGGACTAGACTGCCTCCAAAAGCCCCCGACTATGGCTGAGGTAAGGTAAGGTAGGTCTCATTCTTAGAGCCTTACCCATGCGTTTAAAACATGAGAAAGTCGTATCTCAAAAACCCGTATGTATAAGAAGCATAGACTTTTGGTAAACCACTTGGTTGTATTCCATCATATTCCAAATTTAGAGAATAATGAGTTTTTGGCTCCATGGCAGGCTCACCAACCTTGCTACTTCTGTGTCACAATGTTCTTACCATTTGATTCTTCAATAAAACATTCCGACTATTGTTTTAGCATTTATATATTAGTTTCTTCAGGCCAAAATATAATTTAGTGATGCCAAGAAGTAATAATTTTATTATCATATTATCGCCTTTTATTGTTACTAAACATATTTATGTTCCAAAGTTTTAAAACTGACATTAAAAAGTCAAATGAGACGAACATTTTGAAAGAATGAAACAAAGGAAGTACCATCCTAGCATACCAAAACACGGTATGGAGTGAATATGTGATCTCAAAAGAACGAGATCCATAAATATTATAGTGCGACCTACCATGTGAAAATCTATGTTACTCGGACGCTTAATACCTTACGTACCCGTGTCTGACACTTGACACTCGACACTTCATTTCAGACCAAAAACAGGATTCTTTTCATAAAATAGTCCGACACGAAAACACGCACACGTGACGGGTATTCTAACCGAGTTCCCGATAACATAGGTGGAAAGTCAAAGTATGCTTCTATCCAGAGAATATCGATAACCATTAGACTCTTGTAAGTCCGTATATAATCATTTTTTTCTATTTAATAAGTTAACGTTAAACCAATAACAGCCTCATTTCAGTAAGCAGATTATACATCTGATGTACTACCACCAATTGTATAGTTTTTGAGCATTATAATAAAGATTTTGAGTTATGTTTTAAAAATTATGAGTTTTACTATAAAGTTTATGAATTCATTTACTTAAACACTACACTCAAAAGATTACAATAAAACTCAAAAACATTAYWTATAAGTTTAGTTAAATTTGAGTTTTRRCSGAAAAAATTAAAATCTAACTTATAAACTCTAATAAGCTCAGAAAAAATAGTCATATGCTCAAAAACAAATAAAGTTTGAGGTAATAAGCTTAAAAAAATACACATATGCTCGCAAAACAAATAAAATCTGAGGTAATACATCCGATGTATGTTCCTTTTTCTCGTCTCATTTTAGTCTCAAATAATAAGCAAACTGGAAGGAGTATATGAATGAAAATAAATGATAAATAAAAAAAAATCTCTCAACAATTTGGCAATTTATATTGATCGCCACTTATCCAACTTATATTGTTCTATTAGATTTCTCTTGTGCAAAACCATAATGGAAAATAGTTGTGAATGAAACGGTGAATCTAAGACCATATGAAAAATATATTTGTGAAACCACACCAAATGAGAAGTTGTCGAAAAGAAATAATAGAAAAAATTACCGCAAACCCTCTTATTGCATCATATTTGCCATCTACAGTAGAGGAAACACGTTGCACACTATAATTCAATCTTCGCCAGCGTGATTCATCAGATGTATCCTAGAACATGAAAATGATTCAGTTTGTCAAATACTAAATTTAGAAATACTCTTTTAGATATTCAAAGGTTGGTTATAGAGAAGAGAATAAAACCTTTGCACAAAAGATATAAATGTTGACAGCTTTGGTTTGTCCTCGTCTATGTGCCCTATCCTCAGCCTACAAAAGTAGCATGAGTGGTAAGAACATAGTTTCATGAGTGAAATCCATGAAAACAGATTTCTTTGCCAAGAGCTACAAAAACAAATTGCTATGAATAGATTATAAAGGAAAATAAAAGGGTTTCTTAGATAGCTTATCTGGTAAAAAAGTAGCCCTATTCTTTTGGCCCCGAAACTTTCTAAACTGAACTAAATGGAACTAAACTTATGTTATAGGACTGAACCGGACCTGAACTTAGAACTTATAGGGCTTGAACTGAACTAAAACCAGTTATGCACTTATGCTAGAGATCCACAGATTTCTAGCTAAGCAATCATGGTCAAAGGTCTGCTGCATAAGGCAATAAGCAAGACAGGGACTGAAAAATTAGTAAATTTTCAGCAAAAACATATAAGAAAGAAAAAATCCTAAATGGACATTACTGGTAAACTACTCAAAGAGCATAAGATAAATAATACAGATCAGTATTCCAGTGCCTTGAGATATCAGTCAATCCTAAAAAAAACTTTGGCTAACAAGAATCAAAGTGACGTTAAATAAAGACACAGCTATAGTAAACCCAAAAAAATGTAGCAGGTGTGCTTCCCCCTAGGAATCTAGCCATCCTTCCTGTCAAAGCCCTCCAATGTCGGAGCATTGCCATAAGATATGGAAGACAAAGACAGGTTTCCCACAAAGAGCAACCTCGTTGATATGCAAGAATAAACTCAATGGAAGCCATATTACATGGACTACCCGTACTGTGATCATGACACAAACACAGCATCGATAGGATATTCTATGATAATAATTAGTAGAAGTTTCAACATACGTTTTGCGTTCACTTCAATGGAATATAGCAGTTTTTACGTACAAATCTTTAGTATCCGCTCCGCTCTTACAACAAATAGGGTATAAAAACTGTGTTTTCTTAATCATGTTATAATTAATATAAACATTTCTCAAAACAACCATACCTGCTGCAAGGAAGTTGGGTCCTTAGGTAGCTCCAAAAAGACAACATTATGAGCCACTGAAAGGTCTAGTCCTGCATAGCCAACTTGAATACCAATTATTGCAATCTTGACCTGTAAAAAAGTTCACAGTTTAGTACCAGCAACGATGCGAGTCAGCAACTCCACCATGCTCAAAAAATAGTACAAAAAAAAATCAGGTTGGGCAGAGTCTTTAGATTTCCGGCAAGAAGTCAAAAGTAGAAACATAACTTGAAAGTAAAATAGTCATCTAAAGAGAGATAGACGTAAACTATTAACTTAATTATTAATTGAATGTATATACAATAAGTCAATAATAGATGGTTCATCCCTTCAATTACGAGCGACAGAGTAGGGGTGATAATGAGACGAGAGAAATCAACTCGGTCAAAGTTCGGCTCGTGCGAGATCGGCTCGAGAGCTTAGCGAGTCAAACAGAGCAGACGAAAGCTTGTGAGCGGCTTGAACTTGTGTGATTATATAAGATATTGCTCATATTTTATAAAAATATTTTATCATGATTAATTCTTTGTATCACATATATCAAATGTCTCTTCGATTTGCCAAATATTTTTACATTTAACCTTCGAGCTTTGTTATTGAAAATATCGGAAGCAAAAAAAAACAAAAAATTAACTATTATACATAGGCTCGATTTAAACTCGAGTTTGACTCGAGCTCGCGTTAAAGCTCGCAAGCTTAATAGCGAACAGATTTTTTACAAGCTCGAGACCGGCTCGAGCTGAGGTTTGGTTCGCGAGCACAAGCCAAGCAAGACCAAGCACGGGCCCAGCTCGGCTCGTTAGCACCCCTACGATAGACATATGCCAGCTCTTTGGAAGTAATTCATAAATAAGAGAGATCCTATAGAACGATTTACAATAAGTATAGTAACAAATGCTAAAACCCCTTACCCCATTCGCGGGAGCTTTTGAGGGATGAGGGACGAGGGTAATGTTGTCTGGAGTAACCACTCTAAAGCTATAACTAGCATTAGAATAGCCCTACAATGGAAAGAGGGTGCCGGAAGGAAAGAGTGTTTGAAAGCTGAAGGAAACACATAGACAGCATAAAGCAAAGACACAAACAATAGGATTATCAAGCATTAAATGACGAGAGGGCACATTTTTACCTTTTTTGATGACTGGAATGACTTCACTGCAGATTGTCGGTCACAATCAAGAACATTACCATCAATGCGTACAAAACCAACACCTTTATTACAAAGGAACTCCTGAAGTTGTGAAACACGCTCTAAGTGAGAAAATACAGAAGTGTATACACACAAAACAGTTTAGCAAAGACGAAACCAATTTTAAAAAGAAAAAAAGACATAAATTTGTACTTTTTGCCAAGATATGGAGAAATAACAAGATGTAATTGGAGGAGAGTAAAACTACTTCAATCCCTTTGTATAAGAACAAATGTGACGTCAAAGATTGTGTAATTTCAAACTTAATGAGCCATACTACAAAACCATGGAAATGAGTGCGTATAAACACCAAGGAAAAGAGTTTGTGAACATCTCAAAGAACCAATTTGGATTTATGCACATATGGGCTATGGGGGCAGTTTATCTTATAAAAGTATAAAACTAACAGGACAATAACACTTCACACATAATTTTACCCTGTTCTGAAAAATATATAAACATCATCTAAGACAACTTTAATTACATGACGCAGTATACAACAACACTCCGGTGCCTCAATGGCACCCCGTAAACCGCGGGGTAAGGGAGGTCGGATGTACGCAACCTTACCCTTGTGGTAGCAACACAAATTAGCTGTTTCCGAATGACCCAAGATGAAAATTGCATCGACAACTGCAACAGAGGACCACTACTTCACAAGAGAGAAGCGCAGCCGCTTTAGCGAGCCATTTTGATTTAATCCATTATAATCCAGAACCAAAGAGTAATGAGTCTTTGCCCTTTGGCTTCATGGGAAATATGAAAACCGAAAGTAAGTTAGACACGTGGAGACAAAATCTAGAATACAGAGATTTTATGTTGGGCAAGAACAAGACCGGATATCTAGAGTGTAAGTTTAGGCGGTCACTTTTTTCGACATCTAAGACAGATCATGCAAAAGGATGAATAATTGGATGGTTATGTTGCTCATAGTATCATGGAAGGTAGGTTGAAGTGGAAGATTGCCATGAGTTTTCTAAGGGGAAATTCTAGCACACAACAATAAGCGGGCAATGTTATATGGCATTGTAATGTTGGTCCATGAAACAATGTCGCGTTCATAACATGAATGTTGCAAAAATGCAGATGCTACGTAGCTATGGTGGATGGGTAGCCAAACAAGAACGGATCAACTACAGAATGAGGTGACAAGAGATAAAGATTTGCATCAACTGGAGAAGTCTTCAGTTTACTATTGTGTTTTTCACTCTCTCCACTTTACCATTGTTGTTCTACCTCACACTTTACGATTCTGATTCATATTTCCGAACAACAAATCATCAAGCACACAAACCATACAATTACGCTAATTACAGAGGATTTTCTGGTAGACTGGTAGATATGAAGCGTGATGAATAAATTTCCCACCTGTAATTTATCAAGCACTTTGAGATGGTGAGCAAATATTATCATTTTATGAGAACTGGCATCCACCTCCACATTAACTGACTCGTCTGCTTCAGTAAAAATTGAGTGAAGGGAAAGCCACTCAAGTGCCCCAGAGACCTTGGCAATACCAAGCACTTGATCAGAAAGCTCTTCTTGACATCTACTTGCTCCATTGCCTGCAGAATATGGATACATACTTCAGTTTAGACAATTACATAAAACACCATAGCTACGTAGCATCTGCTTTTGCTGGTCTCAAAACCTGTTACATGTGCTCATAAGTAAATATGGCGAACTATGCAAGAAACGGATAAAAAACAAATCTGATATTGATAGCTCGAAACATTGTTATGATACTGTGTCAAAACTAAGACAGGTGTGATTTTATTCAAAACCAGTAATGTTTCCAAGGAAATGCAAGCAGCAAATTCAATGCTATTGATGGAGAAGCGTAAAAACACAAAACTTCCATGCAATGGGGCTGTAATTCCCTTAGCTAGCTTCAGTTTCATCCGCGCAGTAGGATGACTAGCAGCCATGTTACTCTGACTTGGGTATGAATGTTTGACACGGATACATATCCAAGAGTCGGACTTAGCATGACTATAATTTTAGGCACAGAGACCTTGTCTTAAAATGAAGATACATGTGTGAGAAGACATTTTCAAAGCAAAATACACTTAAATTTGAAATAGTTTCGTGATAACTCTGACACAACAACCCAAAAAATTGCATGCAGGGGCACAATACTAGAGACACCCACTCCCACAATACACTAGCCAAGTAATCATCTAGCATATTTGTTTCGTCAATAGAAAGGTAAAAACTGTCTACCTCTGCATTGTCCACCTCTACATTGAACATTTGCACTATTTGCAGCAATGCTCGTGTTGAGATATTCAGAACCTTAATCTAGATTCTAGCCAATCTAAATATGAATAAGTCGTAAGGAGCTATACATCGATATATACAAACAGCCTCCATAATTGCATAATTAAAGCTCCCATATGAGCATGATCAGCTGATCATATCTCACGATGAGCAGCCTTGGCCTGGTTCTATACACAGCAACAGGAAATTATACTGTTAGAAATGACACATTGGAAGATATGATAGTGGCCTCTTAAAGAGCACATTCAAAACACAGGAGAAAAGGTTCTAAATTTCAAATGTGAAAGTATACCATATTCATCATCTTCTTCACAAGCATCAATGGTGGATACAGGTTCTCCCTGGGCTGCAACAACATTTCTTGCAAAAGTGACATCTGATTTTTTCAACGTCAGCATAATGATTTGTCGACGTTTTGGTGGTAGCTGAACCAATAAATGCTCCTTCAACCGTCGTATCTAGACAATGTCAGGAAACATATGTAACTCTAGATGTTGAGCAAATGATGTTTCAAGTCAAACGAAAATTATGTGGAAGATCTAACTCAAGTTTTTAATCATTTAACCCAATCATATTCTAATTTCTAACTTCCAAGCTTCACGAACACAATTTCGAGTTTCCCACTTGATCTAGACTTGATGATAAAGTCATAACTTCTTTACTATCCCCACAACCAAATTCAAGCCAATTGAAGGTCCCTAATACAACTGCAAATCCATCATCACTACCCCCCAATGTATCCAAAATGGCTCCTGAGCAAGCACGCTGACTGACGCCAGACAATACAATTTCCTCGTCGTGAAAGTAGAGAGATCGCTTTCAAATGACCCTTGCTCATTAGAATCTCAATTAACTCATTTAAAAATACAGAGACTTTCATGGCCATTGCTCCCTTCATTTGATTCATTAAGCCTCATTTCTCAAATTTCCCCACAAAAATGGCAAATGGGCTACAAGGAGAGAGTTCAGGGAGTATCGTTTATCAAAATAATCGACCTTTGGCCCCATCGTAGATGGACAGTCTCATCTCAACTCCCTCTAAAGTCTAAACAAAAAAAAAGGAAAAAGGAAAAAGTAAAGCTATATTCCAACAGAATTTAAACCCCGGATACTAAGACACTGCACACAAAACTAACCAAAGTTTGTAGTTGGGAGGATCTACGATCCATCCCCTGTGCAAAAATCCTATTGAGACTGCTATTTAAGATCAACCCCTACAATTCTTGCAAAAGCCGTGTAAGTTTAAGATCTGTAGTTGGTTATAAATATATGGCAACCGCAAAACTTTTTAAAACTGTAGGCCTGAGTAAATTGTCAAAAACAATCTTGGGAGTACAGTTTATCTTCCTCTCCTGTTCCCCTTCTGAAAGCAACGTATCTACTTAGTTCTAGTTTGCGGATTCAAAAGGTTCCATTACTCTTTAATTCGCTTATCTAAAAACAAGTTAATACAAAAACTCAGTACAACTACTTAGCGAAATAGAAAGGTTCCATTATTCTTTTAGAAAAAACAAATACGAAAACGCATTGGTAGCGCATTTACCAAGATTGAGGCAGAACAACCAATTTTGTAATCACAACAACAAACAAGATATAATAGGTTTAGACCTAGAGCTCCATGAAACTTTAGCATCATAGGACCTTGTACTCTCAAATTGCAACACGTGATCCCATTCCAATCGAGAGTTGAAACTGGTCATTCAAATTTCAAAAGGACAGACCAAACAGGGTCCAAACTAAGCGTTTGTTCTGAGAATTCTAAAGTTGGAACATAAATATCAGTCAAAAACAGTACATTCAAGAATAGGACCCATACAGTCAACCAGAGAGATAGAGACTTAAATTTGTGGTTAGTTATTCTCATGTGTCTTATCATTAAAGATGCAACATAAACATCTCCAAGATAGCAGCTATTCTATGAAAACTACAGACCATCAAATTGAAAATGATAATTATATGGAGTCTTACATTGGACTGAACTACAACTGAGAAAAATAGCAATAGCATGTAATGCATGGTCAAACAGAGAAAGGAGGAGGTATACCATAACAGTTTGTCTAAGTAACACATTCAGCTCCTCCAAACGGGTACCCCTTGAGAAGTCCTGCAATGAATAAACAAGAATATATAAGGTTCAGCTTATTATCTAGACTGGTAAAAAAAATTAAGTGGCAAGCAAGTTTGGCATCGAGACTAGCTTGAGTTTATGGAAGAGATCAAAACGCTTTCATAAGATACAAATATTGCTTTTATTTCTTTCTGCTGCCCATAACAAAATGGAGTAGTATTGTCGGAAGGAGTTGTCTAGACTGAGTGCTTGACTGACATCAAACTCAAATCGTTAAAAAGTATAGATTGACTTTAGTAAGGCAACCACATTTCAAACGTAGTCTCAAGTTGTAATACATTCTTCATATGAAATTTCAAAAAAGAAAATGGAAATAGAATGTTAACGGGCGGGGGGCATCACACTACGCAACAAACTTCACAAGAAATAACCAGCATCCCCAAAGTGAGATTACGAGGGATTTTTTCTACAAGCTGATCCAGGAGTCTTGTCATTACTCTTGATACATCTTCTACACATTCAATGTATGTATAATGCCAAGAGCTTTGTACAACAGTATTTTTCCTCTTTAGAAGGTGTAAGCCAATGGAATCAATTCCTATGCAAACTATTTGTGCTCAGTGTATGAAGCGCTGTTTGGGACACGTGATATGTTCCTTATATTTAATGTGTGTGTTGATAGTATGATATTAATGATCTAGACCAGCGATTTCCAAGATTTCCCGTCCGGGTCCAACTTGTGTCTTTCTCTAGCACTAGTTCACAAATTGCTTGAGCTTACATTCTTGAAGCGATATAAGACAATGATAGACATCAAAATCCGGCTAAAAGAAATGGATGATGACACATTGACCTAGCCTCTTCAGCTGTTAACTTGAGCTATTGTGTGGGTCCGGGCTCCCCTGTCTCTCTTCTTAGCCTCAGTTGGCTGGCCTCTCAGACCAACTAGAGAACTAACAAAAAGAGGTGGTAACTCCGTTACTATATGTGAGCACAAGCTTAAGAAATTCCCATCTCCTGTTAATTGTCGAGCTTCCTTTACAATAACTAACCCTAATAAAGGATGGAGCAGCAAATTTCTTTGTTGAAGGATGTAATGCTTACCATGAACGAATTACCTTGGGAATCCTTCACAAGTTTCATGGAACAATAAGTTTTCGCAAAGTCAAACTTGTTTTTCCCCAGTAGTCCAGGCCTAGAAGGAAGAATATCATATTAGTACTAGAAAAGAAAAAGGGTGTATTCAAGCAAAAACTAATTCCACATTCACTTACCATAACATATGTATTTGATGAAAGATATCGAAAGGTCTATGATCACCTAGCAAGAATTTCACCATTAAAACGTTTACTGCAACTGACAGTAACAGGAACAAAACAAACGAAAAATAATTCATGCAACCTTGACAATGACGGTGTTCCTGACAGCAGAATTATCCGCTTTGTCTGAGATGCCACATCAAGAACGGCTTTTATCTGTCAAAAAAGAAAGTAATATAGTTCTGATGAAAATTGTGCAACAGTGGACATCAGTAAATCAACATGACAGCAATTCTGCTTTTAGGTCCAACTCTCCAAGGGATGAGGAGCAAGACTAAAGTACATATCTTTCTGACAGTAGTCAGGTTTCATGTACTCCAAAGATTAGTCATGCAACTAAAAAGATCACACCAACTGAAAAATGAGATTGAAACAAAATAAAGGGCTATAAGTTGTCAATCACCCATTTAGAAGTAACTTTCAAGTAAATACTCTTATGAAAAGCATGAGAACCTCCCCCCGCCCACCCAAACCCAAAATCCAGAAGCACAAATATGAACTGATGAGAACTTCTATTTATTGGTTTTGCGCTTGTCAAACAAGCTGTCTTCTCAATGGCCAAAATACTCTTCATTTTATATGTGAAGTGTGTCATTTTAGCCATAAAACTAATAGGCTAACTGCAGGAACAATTATTAAATAACAAAAGCTGGAGATACAAAAAATACATCATAACTTCTTTTGTTACATGTCAAGGCTTGGTAAACTACAATCAATATTGTGGCAATAAAGCTTTAGAACAGATGGAGCCAGCATGATTTACCTCACTTGGCTCTGATTTCTTCTTTGAACATCTAATATGATGTGATTCATCAATTATCAAGACAGCCCATTTCAACTGCAGCATGCTCTCTCGCAAGCGATGAAGCATTGTATAGGAAATCACCACAATTTTTGGACACCTTTTCAAATGCACAGGGTTGTTCTGGCGCCCAAACACTGAGGCAAAAATGGGCATAAGTTTGGTACACATAGTGTCAAGTAAGATGAATATGGGATCTAGGATTCTATAGTGCAAACAGCTGAGACAGACGTTTTCTATTGTTTACACTGAAGTGGTTATAAAACATGGAGGTATGATGGCCAAGGAAAAATACGCCAATAAAAAATCTATCTCCTCTGAACGTTCTAAATTAACCTACAAATGTCAACTAAGGGCTCTAAACTTGTTTTATGAAGTAATGGGGAGATGAAGGTTGTAAGTTGAAAATAACTTGCATCATTTTACTAGGTAAAATATGGACACTTGGATGACAATTTTAAGTAAATTTGGGCCATCAAGAGAGCATGGACCATCCATTTCTGACACAAGGGCGCCTTGAGGAAAGCAAAACAGAAAACTGATGAGAAAATGAGTTTTTGGTGTCATTCCTTATCATCCTCGTTCCTCAGAAGGGTTCAGACAGCACAAGAAGATAAATGTTTGTTTATCGACAGCTTTGTAGTTTTCACTTTGTAAGTAGATCAATTGTCCTAGACTCCTAGACTTTTATGTAGCATCTGCTATACATTTATAATATTCTACCAAAAAGAAAACTAGTGAGAAAATAACAACACGCAAAGTTACAGGTGGCATGAAGGTTACAACAGAAAATATATCTAGTTACAAGGCAATTAAATTGCTTGGTAAAGAACTTGAGTCTCATAAATCAACATTAAAGTCAATAAGATTTCAATATGAGAGCTATAATATATGAAGAGACCAAATTAGGAGAACTTTGTTGGCATATGGGAAATGTCCTTAATAACAATAAAAACGAAGCATGACGTCAAGGCGTTAACTCACTGAAGCGAAGACACCATGTATAGAACGCACCCAAACTTTTCAGGTAGTCTGCCATAGGTGAGAAAATTTTATACTTCTTAAATAGAAGTAAGGTGTCCCCCTAGCCCGGCCCTAGGCCCTAATAACCAAATACACTATCGCAGGCCTTCCACTTAGAAAAAATACAAGCAAGAAAAGATAAAAAGACACATGAGATATAGCAGAAAATTACTGGCTAACAAACTGATAGTTAATAATCATCAAGAAACAATACCAAGATGGATATCAGCTGGCAAATAAGATGGAAGCCAACGCTCTAATTCTTCTGCCCAAGTATAGCGCAATATAGCAGGGCAAACAACTAGTATCGAACCTTCGTCAGAAAAGCAACTTGCTATAGCAATGGCCTGAAACCAAAACGAAAAAAATAATTCAACACACTCAAACTGATAACAACACAAGTACACAACAGAAGATCACACACTCTAAGCATGTTCTCTTCCATCGGTAGAGCTACTCTGCAAATTCTTATTCAGAAACCAGATATAACATTAGAAACTCTACCTTAATTCGAGCAAAGAAAAACTACCACTGGGAGCTTAGAAAGAAATAAGATAAAGGCATGGCATTTGGTAACAGCACGAAATCAATAACCAATGAAATTAATGTGTATAATGATGAAAGCGTCAAAGGAGAATATGGTTTTCCCACACACCATCGTTCATTTGAATAGGATATTTAGAGTGTAGGACATGAACAGCAGCACATAGTAGAATTTATTTATATCATTATATATACTATTGTACTAGCAGCTTTTTGCACTGAAAGAAAAGTTGCTAACAAAATTGAAACAGAATCTAGTATATCTTGAAAGTGGTGGTGAACCAAATGGCTCAAACATGGAAAAGGAACAGGACATTGAAACTCAAAAAAAAAAAAAAAAAAAAAAAAAAAAAAAAAAAGCCAGCATCACCTGAAGAGTCTTGCCAAGCCCCATCTCATCAGCGATTAGACACCGACCACCCCTTTGCAACCCAAACTTTAGTCCCTCGTGCTGAAAGGGAAGAAGTGTCGTCAATAACTTTCTTGGCAATTTATGCATCAACTCCTCAACCTTCTCATCAGGTAAATGCTCAGGCCTGCACGGTATCCATCGTCCCATATTGTAAGAATGAGATAGCTTCTCGGCCACATTATAAGTTGTCCAAGGGATTTCTTCCACTTCAATGTCCTTATAGTTCTTCAAGCATCTAACTACCGCTTCGTAATCTCTAAGCTTATATACAGAGGCATCCCCACCACCATGGAGTTGTGTATAATGCAGCAATGAAACCTATTAAACACATTATATTGCAATAAGTGTGTACTATAGGGGCGTTTAAGCTTAAACACAAAAACAAATTCTACTCAAATTCACAACCCTAACACTACATCCTTCTCCTCCTCATACTCAAATTGCTACCGCGTAAAACATAGAGATTGGCAAAAAATTCTCCCTTCCCCATATTATACTCCTATCTTAGATCACAATAAAAAAAATTCAAACCTCATGTCACCCAAAGGCCATAGCATGTTATCATATCTTTGAATTTGTCAAATATCATGGCATGTAAATGTACTTCCTCCGTCTCAATCATTTGTTTACATTTTGTATTCTTTGTGAGGGGGTATTTAATCAAAGCTAAACAAATGACGAGAGGGAGTAGTTAACCAAAAATCACTACATCAAAAGGATTTTTTTTCCCATTTAACAATTACACATTCTCCTCACAGTTACCCCATTCGACAGAATAATTCTTTGCGAGGTATTTTAATCAAAGGTAAACAAATGATTGGGACGGAGGGAGTACAAAACTTGAACCAATTAAACACTAGAATCGAAAACCAAAGCGAAATTCCAAGAATACCCAAATCACTTACATTAGAAAGACAATCATTTAGTACACTAAAGCAATGAACTTGACCCGGAAACGAAACCCCAGGAATAGAGTAAGGAGTAATGGAGAAGGAATCAGGAGCGCAGATTTCGAGGCGAGCCCGGAATTTAGAAGGCAAAAGGGTATCTTTTTTCGGAATCGAATTGGAATTATCGATGAGTTTTCTGCACTTGAATTGCCTCCAATGTGGATTTGAATCAGGGTTTTGAAAATGTTGTTGTTGTTGTTGTTGGGATGATAAGAAAGCTTTGCGCTTGGCTAAGGCACGAGCACGGTTGGCTTCAATCGTAAGCTTTTGTTGTTCAGTGAGTTCTGGAGATGGTGGTGAAGGTTCTTCCGCCATGGAAATGGAGTTTTCAAGGGTTTTTAGCGGGGAATGGAGCTCTGTTTAATTTTCAAGTTTCAATTTGAGTGGCTTCAACCTTCAACTAGAGTGCTATCGTAATTGTTGGTTAAGGCCACAATAATATACGGAAGGGGATTCGAACTCGTTACCTCCGTCCTAAGACCTCTTTGATTTTCGTCTCAATCATTTGTTTACCTGTATTGGCACAAAGACAATTTGTGCAGATTGTTAGTGAATGACAAATTGACTAATGGTAATTGACCATAATCACTAGTGGATTCAAAATATTTCTTTGTGGTTCCCATGAAAAATATAGGGGTATTTAATGGGAATACATCAAACTAACAAGGTGTTTCTCAAAATACTTCAAACTTCAATTTAACTACCAATATACCCAACTATTACACTCATTCTCTTTTATTAAAACATGTGGAAGGGCTACCGGTTAAACCAGTTTTTTTTTTTCTTTTCATCTTCTCTTTCTCCTTTTATTCTC
>VHZZ01000016.1:349148-375944 GCA_009801015.1 Silene noctiflora
AATAAACCTCAGGGGTAGCATAGGCACATTCTTAAAAAGAGGGGTACCATGGACAAAATGACAAACCACAAGGGTACCATGGGAAAAATCCGCTTAATTTATGTAGATAGTTGAGCTAGCCCAATTCACAATCAGTCAACTTAAATACTTCGAATAAATTTATAATTTTATTAAGGGGTAGAAAAATATACAGTGAATGTCATCCAAATAATATCGCATTTAAATTTTCATGATAACACATTATTAAACCCACAAATTATTACTCAAGACAAGATTATCCGTTTATTGGTAAAACGGATCAAACAAATACCATTTGATAACACAAAATTTTCTAAAAACTAGTAAAGTTTGTCTTTATACTATCATTATATGATACTCCGTACATGTTTTACGAATAAAACAGCTATATATATCCATCCTAAATAAAATTACCTGTATTTAACCAACGCGTCCAATATAAGTAGACGTCAAAATCAAGAGGGGTAGACTAATGAGTGTGAAAGGACCAAGTCAGTAAAGGCCGTGCAGCAGCCTCCTTCCTACCCTAATTAAGAGTTCTACAAGTCCTCAAAGGGAAGGGGGACATACCAACATTGCATGGTCCATACACCCTTAAAATTTGATGTTGATAACCTATGGCCCCTTGCCAAATATCAATAATTCACACCCTTATAAAAGTTACCAAATTTACTAAACATCGTACATATTGTAAAAATAAAACTAAAATAACCTTTTATTAAATTTGGATGATTAGCTTTGAAATAATATCATAACCACCCTGATTATGACATTTTTGAAAGTTATCACGATCACATATGGGGTGATATTATGTACTAATTATACACTGAATTTCTCATGAAGAAAACAAAAACTCGACATTTAATGCTGTGACCACACGCAGCGACATACTTCGTATCTAATTAGAGTAAAAGAGGGGACTGATGTTTGAACTATTGACTTCATGCGTTAATTTTTAAAACCCAATCATTAAACCGAGGGGGTCGGATAATATTTTTATATTGAAATATGAAAAATCAACGGGATCCGCTCTGACCATATATGTAATACATGAGCAAGCACATAGACCCCTCAAATCTTTCAAAGATACATATATGCAAGTATGCAACCCCTTATTTAATAGACCTCCTCATTGGCTTACCACATATTGAGTACTAAAATCATTCTAAAACAAACTAAAATTAGTAAGATACCCAAAAGACAAATAAAGTTCCAGCTATCACACACCAAAAAAAAAGCAAAGGAGGAGAAGAAATAATGAGTCATTGTATTGTAACAAGTGGGAATCTTAGGAAGCAAAGACATGAGCTTATTATAAACCAAGTAGATGAGACTAACAGATCTTCTCACGTGGACTTCTTAGACTCTCATGCTCATTCTTTGTTGCAGGAACCTCTACATAGAAGCTTCTCTCAAACTCTTCCAATGTATGCATTTTTCTTTTTACTGTTCCGACCCCTCCTTACCCTGCAATTTGCAGGAGCCTGTGTGACATTGGGGTAATGGTCTTGTACATTCCTTCCCATACTAAAGTGTGTGTGTGTGTGTGTGTGCAGGGTAAAATTCTTAATGCAGTTTTCATCATGGGTTTTTAAAACAAGGGCAAGATTACGTACATCTGATGCCCTTTACCTCGCCATAGGCGAATAATGTTGTTACTGTTGTAGGAATAATGGTTAGATATCCACTTTACTGATATATATAACTAAGCATCTGTCTGATTTTCACCCTTTTATGGTAGAATCATGTCTCTACATGAATCCCTACCAATCTACCACTAAACTGTCCTTCAAATCGAATCAAATTATAGAGTGATTTTCGGGATGTACTGAGTTCTTAGAGGTTGAAATTGATAGTCTTGTCTTCCTAATTTGGCAAAAGGGTTGTGTGTGACTTTGTAATGAGGTTCCAAGGAGGGAAAACTTATGAAGTTTCGAGTCAGTTCGGTTTTGTATCACTGTCAATGTTAATTGTCTAAGTTTGGTATGCATTAAATTTGCAGGTCCAATTTTGAGGTAACAGAGCTCACATGGGAAAATGGACAGCTGGCAATGCATGAACTAGGAGGGATTTTTCCTTCTCCAATCACGGCCACGTCCTCTCCGCCAAAACCCATATGGGTAGGTGACGGTGGTGGTGGGGTCGGTGACACGCTAGAGTCCATAGTTCATCAAGCAGCCTGTTGCAGCAAACAAGCCCCAAATTTAATACCTGCAATACAGCAGGCAGGTCAGAACATAGAACATGTTGGATCAGTTGCGGCATCCTGTGGCGGTAAAGGGGCCGAGAAACCTGGCCAAGTACAGAAATCCGGCCCATATCCTCCCTTAGGATCGGTGAAGAAGCGGACACGCTCAGAGACTGAGCATCGTGGTTTGCCCAACGACCATGAAAGTGCGTGCGCTAGCGCAAACGCTGCATTTTCTATGGAAAATAATGACACAACTATGATGACATGGTCTTTGGAGTCACCTAGGACTAGCATAAGGACCAAGACAACCTATGACGACGATTCTGCTGGCCAAGATGGATCGGTACATCAATCTTCTTTCACTTAGAATTCTTTTTTTCTGCCTGCTTCACAACTTTCGACTGTAAAAGCTAATGATAAATATAGAAAAATATCATTAAATAACTTACCTTGCCTGTTTTGACTGTATAATTCTTGTCTAAGACTAAGACAGACATCCTCAGAAGAGGAAAATACCGATTTCCGAACCATGTAATGCTTGAAACTATAATTATGCATCAGTTACTAGACTATCCGGCGTAGGCAGGAGCACAGATGATGTATTTATCGCCAGCTTTGTCTTGTGGCCTTGTGGGTAATATGTAGTTCTTTTGTGACTCAGGAGAACCAAGAGGAAGAGCGAGAGGCTAAAGGAGAAACAGGTCGGTCCTATACAACAAGAAAAGGGCGGGCAGCTGCTGTTCATAATCAGTCTGAAAGGGTAACATTCATTAAAATTCCTGACTAATTAGCTACATCTCTCTTAAGGAAACCACTTTCAGATTTCAATTTCACGTAGGAAAATTCACAATAGAACATTCGATGCTTAATGCAAGAAATAATATGTGACAAAGAAGCGAATTCAGCATTTCTGACTAACAATTCCATGTACAGAGACGGAGAGACAGGATTAACCAAAAGATGAAAGCTCTACAAAAGCTAGTTCCGAATGCAAGCAAGGTGAAAGCAATGACTAAATTTCTGTATATCAGCTATATTGAACCATGGAAAAGTCTCTTGTAAGGTGATTTTACACAAAGATACTGTAAAACCGAAAGTTATTTACCAAGAATCCCGATAAATAAACTTCATAGCAACTACTTCTACTAGGGTAGTTGCCTAGTTGGGTAAATAACGTACAGTTTTACAATAGTCCTTATGTAAAGCCGCCTTACATAATACTCGTGTTTCAATATAGTCATTTTTTAATAGGAGTTCAAACTTGCAACAGACTGATAAAGCATCAATGTTGGATGAGGTGATAGAGTACCTAAAACAGCTTCAAGGACAATTGCAGATGATGAGCCATGCAGGTTTTATGCCCCAGGTTATGATGCCTCTAGGGATGCAGCAACATTTACATCAGATGTCTCTCTTTGCTAGAATGGGAATGGGAATGAGTGCTAGCCTTGGTATGGGGATTGGAATGCTCGAGTCACCAGCATCGCAGTCAATCCCGTCAATGACGCTACATCCCAATTCTGCCTCGACAATTGTGCCACCAGGCTTTGTTGTCCCCCAAACGATTGCTGCCAACCAAAAAACAGTTTCCGATCCTGGAACTAGCAGTTCAGCTCATCTGCAGGATTCCTACAATACCCTTCTGGCACAGGCAAGTAAAGCATTGTATCCCAATCGTCTTAAAGTTTAAACTAGTACTCCTTCCGATTAAAAAAAACGGAAAGAGCAATGACCCATTTGCCAAGTTTACTTCCGTAATTGCTGCTCATAAGATTTCTTTCACTGTTAAAAGAGATTTTGATCAACGCTCACTAATATCGTCCACTGTGAATTTCTTTGCAGTCAATGAATTTAGAGCTGTACAATAAGATAGCAGCATTACAGAGGCAGCAGCAAACACAAGCACAACCAACGAACAGTCGATTACAACAGCCAAATAATCATGTTCAACGAAGTTCAGATTGTAATTTATGATATAGAGGCTTCTTAGTTACTTTGATGCAGTTTTGGTAAATGTAAATGCTTTAGGATATAGATAGCATTTTCCTTCTCGAATATAATCTTATGTCATTTATCAGCATATCTCTGCAATATGCAAAGGTATTCTATTTGAACGATGAATATAATAACAAAACATAAAAGTTGAACTAAATTCATTCTCAGTAAATTTCATTACATTCAATAGAGTTTAGAACAATTCTTTTCAGTAAATTACATTATTCTGTTCGGTACAATTCAGTTCAGTTTAGTTACGCTCTATTTACAATTAGTTTAGTCCCATACAGTTTCGGTACATTTCAAACCTTCCCTGTCACTGAATCACTGCACAATACCTACTGCAATAATGCAAGTTGCAACCAGACAGTTTACCTGATATATTGACAAACAATAGATCAAGTAGCATGAACAGTCATATAATGTGGTAAAACAAGGACAGAATAAAGACAAAGTGAGAAAGTTACAGCTCTTGAGAATTCATAAAGTGAGCAGTACAAGAAATTCAGTTATCATTCATATAGTTTCAGATTTCACTCCAGAGAATCAAAAAAATTTTCAGAAAATCTTTCACAAAACAGGTTTACATCATTACTTCTGTAAACTAGAGCCTAAATTTTGACTCGGCCTAAATAGCCTGAACACGAAAAAGATCGAGTCCCACTTGACCTAGTGGGGTATTTTAAACCGATAAAGCCAGAACACGATAAGACTCGACAAAAATAAGACACGAGTCACCCGATTGCCACTATTGTGTAAACCTATTATAACTATATTCAAAATATTAGAAAGTCTATCCAAATCTTATAAGTTTTCATGAAAAGCATACACACTTTTTTACTTTCAGTTAGTGGGTATAAAGGCTGGAAAAACTTAAAGTCAGCTCATTTCTCAAATTCAAGAACAAACTTTACAAGTACAGAAAGAGAGGTGGTTGGAGCATCACTTCCAAGTTCCAATAGCAAGTTGGTGGACCAAAAACATTAAAGCAAAATATAAGGGAGGATAAGAGAATCCATTTCAAAGCATAGCACATAAAACCCACCTTAGCCAAACAGTTGTACACCACAAATTTGATATGCTCATCATATAAGTGGGGCCATATGCTTGTATCCTGAAATATTAAATAGATTTCACTTGAACTAGGAAAACGGTGTCTGAATAACTTAGTGAGAAACCGTCTCTCACAAGTTTTTGTCCGTACTGAACTACGGTCTCAAAATATATACTTGTATTATGATTTGGTAAAATATACTGTACAAGTGTACAACAGTAAAAAATTACAGGCAGCAGTTGAACTTCATGTATAGAAAAGAAAAATACAGAGATTATGACCTGTGTAGGCTGTATTGCTGCATGACCTTTTCTTGGTTGTGGAAGCACCATATCATTGTGCTGCAACACTAAGATCATCGATGATCATGTAATCAGATAAACAGAAAGCAATAAGAGTATATACCCGATTAAGGATCATAAATTATTGGTTTCCATGGCAAAAAAAAGTTTCTTAATCTTCCATGAAACAATGTCCTTCAATTAAAGGCATGGATTAGCAACTACAGTAACAGACTTAAAGTAGCTCTCAGCCGAAAAACATTCACAAGATGTGAATTAGTACACACAATAACTGCCCAAAAATGTGCTTCCCTCTATTAGAAGTAATTTACCGAGTAGGCGAGTACTACCCTCATCACAAATTTATTGCCTCCGTCTGACCTTAATGGTCAACCCAAGTCAGTTTTAAATACTCCGAATCAATTTGTCCGATATAAATAGAGATACAATGGAAATGTTATCAAATTTTAATTACCAAGACACATATTTTGATATCGATCATAGTTTGACATCAGTTGAACTGTCAAAGTCAAATGAGGACAACATAAATGGGATGCAGAATATATATATATATATATACAGTAAGTAGAAATACTTCCCTTATTTTCCGATTCCTCTCCAAAAATTTCACCACTCATCTTTGACCTATGGAAGTACTTCTTATAGTAGATGAGTACACATGAAGAGAAACAAAGAAGATGCTCTGGCAGTATTCTGGAGCAAGGCTGCCTATTTATGTCCTACAAGGCTACAACTGTTAATCCTCAGATGTTCAATCCCATACCTAACAACCTAACAGGTTCAAGTCCCTTGCAAATTTTTTTTAAAAAAAAAAAAAAAAAAAAAACTTAATTCTGACATGTTCCCAATGTCAAGAACAGTTTGATAGTTGACAAAAACTTATACGAGACGGCCTTACATGTATGTCCGACCCATTAAGTATATAATGACAGAACATGATCTTATCCAAATCGGGTTGAATAAAACCGCAGTCTGCAATGGCCGAAATGCATTGGTTAGGATATAAGGTCTCTAAATGTCTACCTTTTTGTATGCAGTATTTCAAAATAAACAAATATGTCCAAAACAACATGACCAATTCTAATTATTAAGCTATCTCTCTACATTGAACCATTCTCTCCAATATCTGACAGTCTGGAACAGCACCTGTGCACCTGTAACCTCAATTATCAAAGTATGACAACTCTCACCTAATGTTCATGGGTCTCCAGTTTCTGTATAAACTATTTCTAATGGTTTTAAGGTTTAATACTTTACTCAAGGCGAGTAAGCAGGAACGTCTAGGCAACAAGCCAACAACTTATGATTGGTGTCCTAACTCTAACAGATGACTGACTATATTCGAAGTTGTTTCCTTTGTGTCTCAGCGATCATGGTATTAAATTTGGACAGATACCGTGTTGCAACAGTCGTAAAAGTTTTGAAGATCACCATGGCCTCATTTTAATGCCTTACTAGCCAGATCACCAACAGTCGTAAAGAAAAAAAACTTGATATTGTATCACCAAGTTGATCATGTAAATTGCACAATGATGTCAGATGAAAGTATATCTTGTACTCCCTCCATCCATCCCATTTACGATGTTCCATTTCCATAAGGTCCTTCCCCAAATAATGTGCCCCTTCTCGAAACTGGACAATGATGTCAGATGAAGTATAAAGTCAAGAAGTAATGACATTTCATCACTAAATCTTACATCTGACCTTTAGTCAAATGAGAACAACATTAACGGGATGGAGGAAGTAACAGTCAGTGACAATAAATATGGAGAGTAGCAGAAAAGCACTGTCCATTAAGAGCAAACGATACAGCCTCTTAAGATAAGATCGTTTCAAAGATCAGGAAAAACAGCTCCAAAAATAATGGCCGAGTATAGTCATATATGAGATATCAAATACACTTGGATGAGCAAATATGAAAATAAAGGGCATAAACTAGGTAAGAAAGTTGAAAACTATTTCCCAGACTTTAATCACGAAAACAAATCCTTCTGAACTTTGCTAGACCTACTCAACAATCACACCACATTGTAGCTCCGTGTAGCCTTTCAAAAAGCTACCGTATTATATACATAAAGGGAGCTACAATAATGCTTACCAGTATTTAGTATCAGGAAGCACTAGTCTCGACCAAAGGTTTGCGATCACGGAAGGACATCACAGTTTCAAAAGCACCAACAAGAGCTTTGACCTTACTTTTCCTTGTTTTGACAAGCTTGCTTGCAGTTTCTTCAATAACGTTGTTCATGTCTACATTGTCCTTTTTAGCAGAACCCTCTTGCCGTCTTAGCTGAACTTTCTCATGTTCTGGTCTAGTATCACGTGATTCATTACCCGTATCGTTGTTCTTCAAGTTCTTATCATCAGCTTTACCATTTTGATCCTCTCCCAGAATTTTTCCTCTCTTAAAACGGAGTTTGCGTGGAGAATTACTTGCAGCTTGAAGATTCACCACTGTCCCTCTTTTAAATTTTACTTTCCAGGCTGAACCATCCTTCTCTTCTGAACGGCTTATTCCTGTCTTTTTAACCTTTGGCTTGATATTGACAGCTTCTTTTGCTCTTGGTGTATTTATTTTAGATCCGCCCTCTTCTGTTGATGGGCCCAGCCCACGATCACCTCTAGGATGAACAGTCCGTCGTGCTGCAGAGGAAGCAGACTTCGACGTGGATGTCAGGGAAAATGATGGCAGACCAAATCGGCTTCCTTTTCTAGTAACATTAGATTTTCTGGGTTTAGCAGGACTACTTGGAGACTCTTCATTGGAGAGCAGATTTGGTTTCTCACGCACATCACTAGATGTGCTCACTTTGGTGTCTTCTGTACTACTCATACGCCTTGAACGGGAGAAACTCTTAAAATCCTTGTAAAGTCTTGCCCTGATGCTTCCAGATTTCTTCAGAAGTGTCCCTGGGGAGTTCGTCACTGTCTCCTTTGCCTTAACCTTTTTACTATCACTGGAGCTGCCTGCTTCCTTTGAAGTAATATCTTTATCTTTTTGACTGGATTTGTCCTTTGTTGTTTTCTTGGCAGCTGGAATGTCGATTTTACTTCTGCCGAATGAACTCCAAGGACTGCGAACTGAGGGTGGTTTTACTTCAGCTTGGACGTTCTTCAACTTTGACTGAGGTGAAGCTACCTTTTTAGGAGAATTTGTGCTGTCGGTTTTGGACGAAGGATTTCTCGGTTTTTTATCCACTGTCGAGCCAGGAAGAGAGAGGCGGCGGTTCAATTCTTTGTCCTTAATTTCTTTCTCTTTCACGGTTCTTGCGAGGTTCTCACCACTAGTTGTCCTCTTTAAAGGCCGATTCTCTCTAATTATTCCCATGAGAGGTTTCTTGGGTGTTCTCTCAAACTCGTGCTTGTGACCATATTTGCAAGCATCGTGACAGGAACCGGTTGAAGCACGACGATAACGAGAACGAACAGTAACCTTGTGGTCCGGAGATGGCTTTTTGATTGTGCTATCTCCAATTTGATTATCCCGTTTCAAATCTTCACCTTCTTCCTTCACTACATCAGCAGTATCGTCACTCAGTCTATCTGTGCTTTCAGAAGTAGCAACATCGCAATCCGTATCCCTCTGTTCACTTGGCTCTACCTCATGAGAACCAATATTTTTCACTGTAACATCAGTTTCAGGCTGCAGTTCTTCTGATGCAATGGTTTTGTCAATGTTTTCGTCTGCCATCTTTTATCGAACAAGTACTTGCTAAATGGAACCCTAAAGCAATAGAAACTACATATTAGATTGAGGAATGCTAAGACGGAAACAAGTTATGTACACATCCACTAATAAAGCTCAACCTTCGATAACAAATTAGAAATCTATAAAACGAAAAAAAACACTGGTGTAACATAACAGCAATCCATATGTAAGAAAATAAAACTTTGAATGCACAAAGGCATAAGAAATACTTCAAAAATCAGAACTCAAATGCGCTCAAATAAGAAGATGAACATGGGAAAACTGGCGATACCATGATATTAAGCAACAGACATACTAATAGAATGTAAGAAATGCAGTAAATTATTTACATTCTATTACATACATCATATATGACTCCTGACTATGAACAGACTTTAAAATCTTCCTTTTTATCAGGTCACTTTTGGTCCTACAGGTACTATTTAAAGAAAAAAGGCTGCAGCAAACGACAAAGGGTCTCGTCCTCGCAAGTCGCAAGGTACATACAATGATACAATGAGGATGTAGGAACTAGTACTTCCGCTAATTCGATGAGCAAGGCCCCGGCCCAATCGACTTTGCAATGAGGAGAAAAAAGTCGAATGAGGCTTATCATTGACACAAGGAGTAGAAAGTAAGCAACAAAACCCTTTTCAGTTGGGTTGAGCTTCACATTTGCCTAAGCAAAAATGTCACACCAACCTCTACCTAACACCGACTTCAAACCTAGCTCAAACTTTTCACCCAATCCTCTCTAAGACTACAGGCATAAGTAGGCACAAATGCAGGTTCCCGCACACGTTTCGACAACTTCTAGATCAAATATACAGGCAAACGCGATAATAACAAATTTATGCAAGACAATCTCGTATCCTCTACTTCAAAAAAAATCAATAACCTATTTTACCTAATCATGTTAAACTGGTCAACAAAATCACTAAGAAATGGTAAGCAATTATGGGGTGCTTGAAAACCGTTCGAATCAACTTTATACATTGGTCAAACAAAGCACAAAGCAATAAAAAAAAAAGGGAATCAACCAAAAATGGTATTGACATCTCCCAATTCAAATAATTTTACGACAAATACTCTCTTCGTCCCAATCACTATTTGCCTCCTACCTTCTTTCGTGAGTCATATTTTAATCAAAGATAAACAAATAATCGAGATGATGAGTAATCAAATGCCCATAATCCATATCATAAACCCCAAACAAATAAAACATACAATTTTTTTCTATATTATCACAAACCCATTTGCACCCATCAATCAAAAAATGGTAAACAACACGAATCATCAACAAAGTTTTAATCTTTCAGTCATCAATCAATCAAAATAAACCCTAAATGAAAAGGGTCAAAAACAAAAACCCAAAAGGGTGAAAGAATCAATAGTTCACAATCATCAATTCAATTCATCACCCAATAGGCCTCTTATCCTACTAGTTTAAACAAAGGTATCATGACAATAAGTCACGGGTTCGAATCCCCTCCCTCCATATATTGTATTGGCCTTACGACTCATTTGACAAACAATGATCAATTCATCATATACCTTGTTGAAAAATTCCTTGAAAAATATGAGATGAAAATAAAGAGGGGAAAAAAAGGGTTTTTGAGAAATGAAAATATTTATTAATTTCTTTAATTATATTTTTAATAATTATTTTTATAATTTGTGAGAAATAGAGGGAAAGGGCGGTAGTTGAAAATGAAAATGGTGTGATGACAATGGGGAAGGGAAGCAGCTAATGAGGAATTTAGGGAGAAAGCGCGTTAGTTGAGAAACAAACAAGGGTCCCGCCAAAAGAAACGGCCGTTTATTGTTTAGTTTAATTACCTCATTATTGCATTCCTTTTGTAACTTAATCTTTCTATTAATATACACTAATTGAGAATTTTGGGATGGATCAATTAATTTCTTGATGTTACTTTACATTTGGATGTTTAGCTAATTGGGGATGGTGTGATAGACACTATCCGTCATAAGCTGAAAACGGATAGCGTTCCTCTTATAATAAGGTAAGTGGGAGGGCAAGTTGGGAGGAAATGAAGCACTCCATGATTAGTGTCACCTGCATATTGAACCTTGTGACGGATATTGTCCGTCTTCAATGAGAATTTGTTTTAAGATTATTAGTCGGTTCTCTCTTAATACGTCTAAATCCATATTAATTGTAGCAGGTTAGGTACTGCCTCCTATAGGTACGGAGTAGATGGAAAAGAGTTTGTCAATAGAATATAGTAAAAAAAAACTAAGAATGTGAATTAGGTTTTTAGCTCGTTGAAATCAATACTGGTATCAAAGTATAGGCGGCCTTTACAGTTTGATATTACGTATTTTAGATTTAAAGTCTATCAGCTTGATAGGTGATTCTCGTCGTTTTCTGGTTTCTTATTATTTCTCGAATTCTCTCAAGTATAATTTACCTTTACTTTGAACACACATAACAATAATGCAAAATGGTGCCACAATAGAACTTATGAATTGTTTGAGGGTCATCAATCATCATTTTTATTATCTTTGAAACTTTGAAAGATGGTCCAATGGATAATGAAAGAAGGTTGGATAATTGATTCTTCCGAAAGCTGATGATGGATGATAAACACAAAACAAATTATAAATTTATAATATCATCATCATACAATACAACAATAACCAATCTTCCTTATTTATCGTTCACGCTTGAAACAAACAAAAGCTTATCTTTTTGTATTGTCCCTACAGGCCGCGGGACTTTCGAATCATTTTGGGTCACATACACTTTAATTAATGCACTACGCAGGCAATGACTTGCTTATTGATGAGGCCCTGTTAGTAAAAAGAGCCGAGCCGAGCCGAGTTGAATTTAATGGAGCTAAGTTAAGCTGAATTGAAGTAAAGTTATGTTCTTTTAGATTTAACTAGTGTGAATTCCGCGCAAAAAATGCGATTTTTTAGATAAAAATATTAAATTAATGGTATTAAATATTATTTTTAAAAGAGTAGTTATGTAAGTTGTCTTGTTTATTTAAAAGTTAAATTTATGAAAAGTGGAAAAATTTTAAGATTCTTAATCTTTTAGTAACCGGATTGTAATTCGTAGTCGGCGTTTTCATTCCGAATTACGATACTACCCTTCCCTCTCACAAACTCAACTCAAACTCTCTCAACAAAATCCCCAAATATTCAACTACCTACACCACCAACCACCACGTTGGACACCTCTCCACCACCGTCGCTGCCCAGAAACTTCACTGCCGACCACCGCCACTGAAGCGCCGCCGACTAGCCGTCATTTTTCTCGCCGGAACAATAGGTGCCACCGGAGTGTTGTTCAAGTATTTTTTTTTTTTATTTCTATCAAATTTTCTTAATTTCAAGTACTTATTAGATTAGTATTGTTGTTTGCATATATTATTAGTGATTAAATGGTTATTATTTGTTTTTGTTGGTGGAATTACAATCCGGATTAATTAGTTACGATGTTTACATATATTGTGGCGATTTGAATTAGTTAGGGATGTAATTTGTTAGATTTCAATTGAAATATGTTAGTTTGTGTTGAATTCGTGTTAATTAGTTCGTATTTGTTGCTTTCGTGTTGTTTTAATTCCCCAATTCGCGTTTAGTCATTCATTTTTTGTTGTTTTGCGTCAATTCGTGCTGTCGTCGTCATGGGGAAGATGAAGATTCATCGTCTTCCCCATGGAGACACGAAAATTCTGGGCGTGAAACCATGGTTTGCACGTTGAAGTTGAACGTGAAGCCATGGGGGTGCGTTGAGTTTCAACGTGAAACCCATGGATAAGACGACATGATTCAACGTGTATCCATGGGTGTGCGTTGGGTTTCACCGTAAGCACCATGGATGGGGTGCTGACTATTGTTGTGCTGCCATGGATACGGCGACTTAAGTGTATAGATACATTTTTTGTTTATTGATCCCCATGGGCATCTACCTAGTTCTTTGCGTTCAATAGCAGAAACTAGCTTGAAGCAATCACTTTCTAAGACGATCCTTTGTGCACTGATACGGACCAGCAACCTCGAACCGTTATCGCGCTGCAATCACTTTACTAGCCAATATGCAGAAACTCTTGCACAGCACCTGTGTGCCCAAATCTAGCAGCAAACTCGTCCATGGTGCGTATTTTTTTWWAAAAAAATCGTGTTTATGGTGATTTAAACGGTTTTTATTAATTTTTAATTGTTTTATTCGATTGTTTTGGTTATTATACTATTTATTTATTTTTTATATCATTTAATTGGACAGCTCGGAAAATAGCCAAGTTAGCCGATMMAWGTCTATCCAAGGAAGCTGAAGATCGACCTAATATGAGTGAGATAATACATGTGCTGAAAGAGACTATGCTGGAATCTGAAACCAGGTCCTCCGAAAAGGGGCAATCAAGTGGAACTAGGAAGTAGTAACTGTCAGCCAAAAAAAAAAAAATGATTAAATCGTGTTGTCATTTATACAGGGTCTTTGGTACAAATCTTCCATTAATATGGTTATTATTAGTAACGATGTTTGATAATTGTTTCATCAAGATAGAGCAATATAGCGGATTAGTACACCAGTCACTGAAGAGTGAATGAAGCATATGAAGAATATGAGTGTGATTTGTAATGAGATGTAGGATTCTTTTATTGGAAGTTTATAGTGAGTTGGAGCATTGTAATGGCTTTAGTGCTTCATTTTTGGATCTGTATATCAGTATATGCATAACTATCTTCAAATAAATGGAAATAAATCAGGGTTATGCAGATTCATCAACCGTTGCAAAATTTACATTCGTCACAAACAAAGGGTTGTAATCAACGAAATTCTCACCGAAAATCTCCAACGAGTCCTGATTCAAGTATTAAATTGGATAATAGTTAGAATATGAACAATTAATCGACTAAGAAAAAATAAAAAATAATAAAATACCCCAAATAAAGGACCAAAACAATTAAAAAAGTAAATTAATAGACAAAATAATCGAAAAAAAATAAAAAAATAAAAAAAAAACCAAAATTAATCGACTAGAAATAAGTTTTAAAAAAAAAAAAAAAAAACATGGACGTTACAATGAAATTCATTGCCACTACCATGGGTTTGACAAAAATAGTCGACAAAAAGCCATGGGGAGATGATGAATATCTTCACCAATCCCATGGACCTCACGTTGAATGTTGTTGTGTACGCATGGGGATGATGAAGATCTTCATCATCACTCCATGGGGTCACGTTGAGTTTCATCAACACCCATGGACTGGTGATGAATATCTTCATCACCTCCATGGGTACACAACCAGATTCAACATCACCTCCATGGTGATGATGAAGATATTCATCATTCTACCAATCTACCATGGACAGACCTAAAAACGGGATTTGGAAAATTTCGAACAAACAAATTGTTATTCCGACTACAATTCAAAAGCAATTAACACAAATTCAACATAATACGACGACATATACACTAATTACACAATAACAACACAAAAMAACAATTAAAACCAACCAAATTAAATGTATCAAACTCAAATCAACACAAAAAGGAAAAAATTATATCTATTTCGTTAAACAATGCGATTAATTAATTTACGTACCGGAGAATCGGGTGAATTTTGTTCCGCCATGTCAAAACCGTAAGTTGTTGTTCACGTTTTTTTTTTAGTTGGAATTTTGGAAAATTTGAGAGGAAAATTTTAGAGAGAGAATTGATGAGTTTATTGTCCAAGGGCAAAATCGTAATTCGGAATGAAAACGCCGACTACAATTACTAAAACGTCGACTACAAAAATCAACTCATTTCAGTGCAGTTCAGCTTTATTCAGTAAACTGGTCAAATACACTTATTTTGGTAATATCGTAAACTAAAACAACATAAACCTAACTAAATAGGGTTAAATAATACTACTCCATTAAATAAAAAGAGAACATAATGATGCAACTGTAAATTTAGAATGTGATAGCAATCAAGTGACAGTATATCAATACAAACCCCATCAGCAATGAGAAAGATCGGGTTAACTATGGAGTATCATATATACGTAAAAATCGATTAACAATAACAAAGACGAATAATCTCAAAATGAGTTGGAGTCGACTTGACTTGAATCTTGGTCCAGAAAAAAAGCATCGAATTTACAACAGTATATTACTTGCAGAACACTGATACAAAATCTAGATCAATAATCAAAAACAAATCCAACTGTCATAGAGATTGAAAGGCAAGTATTCTAACTAGAAAATCATAAATTAAATGTTTTACATTTCATTGTGGAGACCATGTCAAGTTTTCTGCAAGAATTTTTCCACTGTTTATATCCATGAGGCACCATTTGTTTTCTATTTTCGCAAAAGTCGGAATATTCTTCAAGCATCTGAATGACTGAATGTATCCAACAGACCAAAAGATGGGCAACATCCATTCAAATGATGGTCAACGGGTGGCACAACCTCATCGAATAATACACATTAGCCCAAATTCCCGGGAGACGGTCTCAATACATATGTGAAACGGCTTCATATAATCCACGGACTACTCATAAAATAAATACATCTAATACAGTAATACAGCTTTATCAACCATACATTTTACAATTTCTAGATGTGAAACAGTCTCGTGGAAAACTAACTGCTGAAACAGATGGAACCCTAAATGTACAAGTGACCCAAGATGTTTGGGTTTCAATCCCTTAAGACAAGACATACTGCATAACGCTAACATTAACAATTAACAATTGATGATAATCTTACATGATACTGAATTTTCGATACAGTTGGACTAAACTCTGAAACTCAATGCCACTGCTATGAATTCACAGGGAGTCCATGATGACTAAGACTAAACTACAATAACTCTACAAGTTGTAACAGATAACACCAGCAAAAATAAAGCAAACAGATTGGGATTCAAAGTGAACAGAAGAAAAGAAGGACAGTCTTACCTACAAAGGATTTGCTGATTACGCCACCAGATGACAGTAAACAACTGAACTATACTCTTCAAGGAACACAGGAGTTGATATTGGAGAACATCTTGAGATCATTCTATGGCTGAAACCCAAAAACTTTGTGGATGACTTTGAGTAAAAGGGTAGTCGGCAAATTGAATCTTTTTTGGAAAAGGGCGAGAAACACGGTTCCTCAGCACAGAAAGAAAGAGGGACACATTTTAAGTGAGGATTTCTCTAACCAACCAGTCCAAACTCGGGTAGGCAAAATATAGCACGAGGAAGGATGGAAAGGCGAAAACAACAGTTATGAGGATGTACAAGGCTAAAATTGCTGCACTTGCTGGTATAGCATACAAAGTGACTAGAAGGAATACCATGACAAGAGGAAACTTAGCCGTCAAATGAACCACAAAAGCCAAAGACTTCCGAAGTGAGATGTTTAATCTCTCTCTATTAAAGAATCGATGTACAAGGCTTGGGTTATGGTTATCCTCCGACCTCTCTGGCGTACGAGGAGCAGGAACTTCCCTATGGTGTCTAATATGAGATGGACTTATTACACCGAAATTTCCGTTCATAAAACCTGCTTGGTGACAATCCCCGTGAGTTGATGTATAAGTCCTTGTTCTATCACCATTCATGCTCTCAACCATCCAGAGGATAAAGTAGTTTTTACGAGGGAATCTTAAGACGCCTTTATGAAACAACCTAGGAGAAAGTAAATTGCACCACGGGCAAGAGATGAAGAACGGAAGCTGGACGGGTAAAGTAGAAAGTTTCAGAGCAGCCCAAGGGAGTCCCAAGACGCAATTCTTGCAGAGGGTGTGACCACACCAGAGCACATAGGGAACATTCTCTACAATATTGAAGGACTCCCAGCATATGGGACACTCCAGTCCTTCCTCTCTGTTGGTATCATAAGATGCATCGTCATCTGAGCACTCAGCACTTTGAGTTGGAATATCATTTTTCAACTTGACACAGCCTGAAATGGCATTTGAAGCACAGGTCCACATGATAACAAACAACTCAAGAAGAAAAAATGAGACCTCTCTTCCTTTCTGTTTTTACAGACAAAACATTTTTAGCCTCCCTTTTCTACGCATTATCAGCTACTCATCACCATCAATACTGGGAGCTTTGATCTGAAACACAAAAGTCTCTTAATAAGCACTGAAACAACCAAAACTCCAGTTTACACATAATCTTTAAGTTGATTCATGGGAAAGAATCAAATATGTTTTCTGCCCTATCACTGTTAATTTGACCAGGCATTCCGTCACTAATTTACAATGAAACATGCATAGTAAATTTTCAACAAAAAGTGGGGTAGAATTACACGTTCCCTTAATATTACTTCGAATCAATCATTTTTTACCTGACTAACTATATAGATACCTATGGTCTGTGTGCCAGAATTCAAAAGTAAACAATTTTCAGACATCGCTATTGCATGTAACTAATCCCTGTGTGACTTGTAAAGCGAAAGAACATAAATTTCATAATTGGTTTAAATTTTTTGAGATCGCAATAGCAGTCTAATAAGTCATTCAGGCAGTAAGGCTCTGTTGTTATTGGTTATCCCTTTTCCAAGTCGAGATATTTCATTGGTTGCCGCTGGAAAAAAGGCTATGGGGATTGAAAGACAACAGAACTCTGAATTTCCAAAATACCAGCTTGTGGATACCTCAAGGGAAGACAGACCAAGTGGCACTTAAAGTTCAAAGATTCAGCTACTTGAAGGCCGAAGTTCATAAGAAGATAACCTAATTGGTTCTAGTCTTGCAGCAAAACTTTCATTCATTCATCAGGAAAACTTCACGCTCAACTTACTTCCGTTGCTCAATTCTTAATTCTTTATTCACAAAGACTAAGCTCAAGCACATTCACGCTGCTTGAGCTCAACACAGCAGGAGGTGATGTCATGGACATGATGAACACAGCTTCAGTCGCTTTTCCCAATTTTGGTCTCGATTAGGTCACAAGATAATTCTAGAGACTAATGTCAAAATTGGGTGAAAACCTTAGACAAACACATCAACTAAGCCAAAATAGTAGAAGCCAACAAACATCACATAACAGCGCTTAAAAGCAAACTCACCAGGGCCAATACTTAAGCACGACAATTCCACTTACCAGATTAACAGTAAAAATCAGACTACGTCAAATAACAACATAATCAGCAAATACAAAAAAACACCCTGAAGGCTTTACTTCTAAACAAGTTTTGTAGCTCAATTTACGAGCCTATAACGAACACAACTTCCAAGTCTATTACAATGAGCATCATTTGTGATCAAATACGATTCTTGGCTGTCAAAAGGCACATCCTACAGAGTAAACCTTCCTTTACTCAAAATTCACCAAATCTTCCTTTATGACTGTTTCAAGAATTCACTACATTTCTGTTCGGATCACTAATAATCCGCCAAAGATAAAACAGTACTCCTCACAGGTTTACATCTCCTAAAATCTTTTACCGAAAGCAATAGATTATTAAGTACTCATATAGATGTAAAACCGGAATCTCATCAAAGTTGTCACCAACTCACCACGCTAAAATACTTCATCTGTCCCAATCATTTGTTTACCTCTGATTAAAATACTTCGATGAATACAAAAGGTAAACATACATTTTTGTGCAAAACAAATTCTAATAGCTACACGGCCAACAAATAAAAACAATCAACCAAAATATACATCAAAAACACAATTTTGCGCATCGATACGAAAAACAAATTCAAATAATTAGCATTAAAAAAAATATAGCAGGCAAAAAAAAAAAAAAAAAAAAAAAAAAAAAAAAAAAAAGTGGATCTGCAGAATATGACAAATCATCAAAATTAATTTACCTTGTAAAGGAAATTACATCGACTTGCAGTAATTTTGGTATGAATTAAAATTCGATTGAAATGAAATTTGAGGAGAAAATCGAGCAAAAACAAAGAACATTAATTAAAAACGAATTTAAATGGAAGATATTTTCGTTGTTTGGAAATCACATGGAGAAAAGGAAGAGAAAATTTGGGGTCCGAGTGTGCGTGATTAAACTAGTCTCATTTTGTCCTCATATTGCTCCTCTCTTTTTCCCGTGTAATAGCTAGTTAATATTCGAGGTTCGCCCTGTACCCAAAAAAAAAAAAATTATTTTTATTTTTATTTTTTGAGTAAATTTACAAATTTAATTTGTCAAACTCAAATTATGGAGAAACCACTTTTTCCAAACTTGTTTTGGTGTTTTTTTAACTCTTTTGTTATTGCCCGTGTTTTAATTTGGTAAATATTTTCATAATAAGCGTATCTATTTCTCGTTAATTGTGACTAATCCCGAGAAAATTAACCCGACCTGATTGACTCGATAGCCGAAATAGGTTTAAATTGCATAACCCCAAATTGGCCCAATTTGTTCTGAGCTTTGAGCTTTGCCAACCCAAAAAGAGTCGCCCCGATACTATAACACAAACCCGACATGAAGTCAATGAGTTCGACTTAAAATGATTAGATTTTAAGGAATTGGATTGATAAGGTTTCTAATATTAGATCGGACGCATTGGTGGATTCTTGTGTTCCCGTCTCCCAGAGCGGTGTTTTGAGAAAGATTGACGGGCTTGATTCCGTCTATCTTGGCTCTCCTACTGACCAAGACTGAGGACCTTTCACTGTGAAACACCTTTGAAGCCCTGTTCGGTTTCAAATCGACCAGGTTCTGATCCATCTTTCTCCTAAGTTGGATTACCTTTGCTTCTCAATTCATGACCCAGTAGCCGGCAATTCTTTCACACCATACAGCACAAATTTGAGCAATACCAACTTCAGGGCGACTTAGCATAAAATTCATTCAACCGTTGGGTATACAAGACGAATATCTCAAGTGCGCAGTAGTTCCAAGCATTTGTCAGCTCCGAAAAATCAAGGTTGAGTATCCAAACAGTCATAATAATCGTACCTTGTCCGTCACTAGTTTCAGCTACTCTATAGAAACTCGCATCATATGCTTCCTCCCTAATGAAACCACTTTTGTCCTCGAGAGTGAAAAATACGACTGAAGTTACTCGTTGAAGCTCCCATATAATAGTGGCCATTCCCACTGCAAGACCACCACAATACTCCATCCTGCTGAAGAATTCAATGAATTGCACAATAAGATCTCAAACCAAATTACTCACTTCCAATGACGAACAACTTTCTTTTATCATAACTGAACTGAACAGAACAGAACAAAACAGTACTCGTACCTACTAGGCGGAAGAGTACTCTCTAAAGATCAACTCCACATATAGTCTCAATTTCCCAAATCATCCTCTTAGTAAACGAAGCAACGATAAACCGTGCACATGATATGTAACATCAACTTTCTCTCTATAGCAGAACATGATGACATATAGATACAGCAACTTATGTCTACCATCTTGACCATTTTGAAAAGCATTTAAGAATCACCAATTCCCAGGCCAAAAACCTCGTGAACGAACATAATAAATCGATCTTGAACAAAAATAAAACCCACCATTTTTCTCCTTTGAACGCCCACAGTAACTACTAACTACAACCCATCGAGAACTACCAGCAGGATCGAATACATCAAATTTCCAGAGAATCTATCCATTCCCACTATTAAAATGTCACTCCTACCTTGAAAATTAAGACCGTGAGCATAATGACATGAATCTACTACCCATTTGCACCAGCTTTCACCCTCTTTAAAATCGAGACATACAATCGATCCAACTCTAAACTCAAATATATACATACGAGGAATAATTGCAACCCGTCTTAAGGAGGTTTAAGTAGGCCTCTCAATCAACTTAGAAAGAAGCAATAATGGGGTGGGAACTGGGAACCAACTCACGGACAAAGTCTATGACACAGCTTGACATACCTGTAAGGCCATTTCTCATCTGAAACACATTTGAGGTTTGAGGATACATGAAATCGTACAACAAATTGCCCTTTGTGATCCCCATTTTGGGCTTGGACTTTCGTCGAACAGGTTATAGACAATCGAGCTGCAACTTCCACGCCTTTGTCTGCAGTTGAACCTTGTTCTGACAATTCGTGGAACACTTGATGCACCTCGACGGTCATTTTGCTCATTTTTGGCTTTGACCACTTCACCCACCTAAAGTTCTCTTTGCAACGTGTCATCAAACACATTTCCATATCAGATTCAACGGCCTCAAGTCCTCAAGTGAACACAGCATCTTTTCTTTAACGCTAAGATTTGTCCCGTTTTTGTAGTAGTCCAGAAGTTTTTACCATCACTACAGTCCTCCTGAACCCCCTTGGTTTCAATGATGGCTTGGCATCGTATGTTGATAATCCGCCATTCCTATAGAAAATATATAAATTCAATTACATAAGTGCAATATTAACAGCAAAGCATGAATTTCGTGTCATCTTAAACTCTTAAATATAACCTCTGTTCTCTATACATGGAATCGTAACAGAATACACATCACCAAGGCAAAGCATTATATAGCTCCAAAGTGATCATATCACAAATGTAGTGCTAATTGGATGGTTATAAAATTAATTGATAACCGTGCTTTTCTTTCTACAATAAGGTTGAAAGGTCTCACACATATTTCAACGGAAGTATTCTTTTGTAGACACATTCGAAATTGGATTCAACCAACTCTCACCGCCCCAGTGACATCCCTATTATAGTAAAGTTTGAGCAATTAGAAGTCGAAAACAATAACAAGAGTTTGATCAATAACTTGGCGAATCAAACATCCAGCAGCAGGCTCAAGACAAATGTATGAGTGATGCTTGGAGCCATGGTCACGTGGGAGTGTTTTTATGGGTTGTTTCTTACATAAAGTGGAAAATATTGAACTGACTGTGAACATTCCGAAAACAAAAATATGGTCAATCCAAATTAATGAAGAGAGTACCTTTTCAAAAATATGCAGTCACCAAAATATGAAAGCCTTGTCACTTTTTCTATCCAGGCCAACCAAATGCTACATGTTGAACCTGTTTCGAGGCATACACACTTTTCCCCTTCTATCTACATCCAGCTGCACCCTGTGGGTTTCTTAAAACCAGTTGTCTTCATGAATTTTCTGATTTCCAAGACTCCATCCCACTTTGAATCTACCGCATGAAGATTTGACATTGTGACGCAAGTCCCAATATCCTTATCTTGAGAGCTAAGGAGATGATCAGCAACAATTTGACTTAATTCCACCTCGTGGTAAGTCCTACAAGCACTTAGCAATGTACTCCATATAGTTGCATTGGGTTTGACTGGCATCTGAGTGACAAAATTAAATGCATCGTTAATCCTGCCTTGTCGAGCGAGGAGATCTACAACACAGCCATACTGCTCCATTGTAGGCTTCATTTCATGAACCTTATATATAGAGTGAAAAATGCTCAATCCTTCATCCACAAGACCGGTGTGACTACAAGCCGATAAGATGGATGTGATGACTACATGATCTGGCCTCATACGCAGTTCAAGCATATGGTTGAACAGGGCAAGGGCTTCTTTTCCCATACCATGCATGGCATAACCATTAATTAGAGATGTGAACATGATTAGGTCTTTAATGGAACTTGACCAAAAAAGCTTACCAGCTGATCTTACATGGCCACATTTAGAGTATACATCTATCAGGGCCCCCGTCAATTGAGCTTCCCCAATACAAGCTCGGATCACATATCCATGGCACTGCCTCAACAAATTGGCTGAAGCCGTATTCGCGAACATGGGAAGAATGCTCATTATGGTGGTTGTGTCAGGCTTCATGCCTGTAACTTGTTGCAACTCCAGCAACAGCGACACAGCATCTTCATGGTGATTGTTCAACACATATGCTTTTATCATCAGATTCCAGGTCAAGAGATCAGTTTGTCTACCCTGTAAATTAGAAGTAGTACTAAACCTAGGTTTCATCGAGTCCAACATTGCCGTCTCTTCACCCAACAGTATCTGAAATTTTTTTCGTGCATAATCCAAATTACCACACTTACCATATGCATCAAGTATACAAGAACCCAGGATACCTTGACAATGACAAGCCCTCAAAAGATAGCCATGAGCTTCTTTCAATTTCAATGGTTTACAGGAATTTCCATAAAATCGAATCAATGTTAACAAGGTGATGGAATCTGGCCTTAATCCCTCCTTGACCATCTGATTTAGAAGACTGACCACCTCCAATTCACGGCCACTATCTGCACATGTACTAAGCATTGAGTTCCAGGAGATTAAATCCCTATTAGATATCATCATGAATGTCCTATAAGATGAATATAAATCATCACATTTAGCATATGAATTTATCAAGGCGTTACTAACTGTTGTATCATAACATAATATTGGATTTTGAAGAGCATATCCATGAATCTGCTTAACCATTTTCAGATTATGCAGATGAGAACAAGCAGAGAGGACAGAAACTAGAGTGACCGAATTTGGCATTAGCGTCTTCCCCAAAACTAATTGGTGAAACAAGTGAATTGCTTGATAATATTCATTATGTGAGACATAGCCACTAATAATGGCATTCCAGGAAACAAGATCCCTTAAAAGCATCCTGTTGAACAAGGTTTCTGCATCTTTACACAGACCGATCCTCAAGTAAAAACTCGTAAGCGCATTAACAACAAAAACGTCATTTTGCAATTTAGTATGTTTAACAATGTAAGCGTGCAGCTCTCTACCCAAATAATATGCAATATCTCCACCTAGAGTAGCATATACAGGTAGAATACTTGCAATGGTCGAATAGTTTGGTGCAACACGCTCGACCAACATACGTCTAAACAAAACACAAGCATCATTGTGAAAATCCTTCTCGGAAAATCCAGCAATTATTGCGTTCCATGAGATAACATCCTTGTCATCAATCTCGCAAAAGGATGCATATGCACTATCGTGAATCTGTCCACATTTTGCATACATGGAAATGAGTGAATTTCCAACTAGTGTCTCAGATGCCCATCCAAATTTTATGGCATAACAATGAATGCTCTTACCAGCACTCAAACACCCCAACCGAGCACAAACAGGAAGAACAATAGCAATAGTTACAGGGCTGAACTCAGCTTCTCTAGTAGTGTGCATCTTACACACTAAACTTATCACTTCCGCATCACGAACAAGGGACCCAGACAATCCAGCTAAGACAGTGTTCCAAGCAACAGTGTCACATTTAGGCATCTGGTTAAAGAGGTTCTTGCAGTCATTAAACGCTTTTGCTTTAGCATACACATTAAGCAGTCCCTTAGATACCGAAACACAAGATATATGTCCGAGCTTAATCACAAGACTTTGTAGGGGTTTCCCTAAACCAAAAGCCGGGATTAAAGCACAGGATTTTAAAACAGTTTGTAGAATATGATGATCAGGTTTAAACCCAAATGGACGCCGCACTTTCGTGAGGAAATGTGAGAGGACCTCATCATGTCTACCATGAAATGACTTAGCTCGTATAACATCACTCCATGTTTTAAAATCTGTCATTGGGATGCTGCTACTTTTCCTGACAATGTCAACTAGCTCAACTCGTAACATCCCAATACTACTACGAGGACTAACCCATTTGCATTACCGCCATTCCTATTTTCCTAGCCATAAAAGACAACAATTTTACTCATAATTAAACAAACCCAAATTGTCACAGAGAATTTTTGTTATCTTTTCACATTGAGGACTTTTAACAAACAGTTGGTGAGCAACATTAATTTCAACAGAAACATCAGTAGAGGGAGGTCCAACAGTATAAATAAAAGCCGATTCAACCAAATGAAGCTATGAATGTAAAGAATGCGGTGTTCTGTTCTTCCCCAAATAAAAAAACAGAAACCCTAATTTTCGAAAATGACGTGAAATTGAAGAGAAAGTAAGAGGGAATGGAACGAACCAAGAGAGGAGAGACTTTGAAAGGTGCGAAGGGCGCGACAAGGTTGAATGAGGACTTCGAGACCGTGGATTATAAACGGGTCGAATAATTTTTAATTCTTTTTTTTTTTTTTTTTTTTTAAAACAATTACGTATTTTACGAAAGTAAATGATTTTTCTTGAACTTTATTCCATCATATATTTTTCTCTCATAATTTGGAAATTTCATGTATTGTAAGGGTATGGATAGCTCGCAAGCAACTCAAGCTTGACTCGGTTAAAACTCGACTCGTTTTGAGCTGCCTCGAGCTCGCATTAAAGCTCGCAAGCTTGATAATGGGCACAATTTTTTCAAGCTCGGGTAAGTCCGAGATCGGCTCGAGCTTGAGTTTTACTTTACAAGCACAAGCCGAACAAGGTCAAGCTCGGACTCGACTCGACTCGTTAGCACCCCTAAATAGAATAATATTGAAAATATGGTGTATGATGAATTAAAAAAAGTGTATGAAATACTCAACAACACTCTTTTACAATCCGATCCTAAATAGTAGTACTCTCTTCGATCCGGTCATTTGTTTACGTTTGATTTTCGGCACAAAGATCAAGGAAAGAGAAAGAGACTGATTATTGGATGATAAGTGGACCATCAAAGGCATTCCCAAAATAAAAAGGTAAACAATTAACTGAGACATACCAAAATAAAATAGCTAAACAAATGACCGAGACGGAGGGAGTAATCTATGGGAAATTCACAAACATAACCCCGTCTACCAAGCCATCACAACTAGAAAGGCTACTACTCTAAACCTAGATGGCACAGACCGACTTCTCTTGACATCCGCAAGCAAATCGTGTCCGGTGTGGCACCTGTCAACAGTCCATCGTCAATGTGTTAGACATCCCAAGTTGACTCAACTTTAACCCTCTTATTTGTATGCACCCACGATCTAAGGATCGATGCCGGTTATGCATATCCATTTGATTATACTCACGCTCACTTTGACGCCTAAGCGTTTTGCGATCAAAATTGAAGTTAAAAGAATACTCAGGACATCGCCGCTGATAAAGATTGAATGAAATATCTTGGGTCCGACTTATGAAATAATCAAAGAAAGGACGTCAGGGGGGCCAGCCATAAGAGTCGATACTTTCCGATCACTTTGTCTCAACATGGGTCAGACTCATTTGCCATGATAGGGAAGCCACCGATAACGGACTGTCGGACGTATTGAACGGGGAACGTAGATCTGCCACGTAAATAGCCTTATTACTCGTACAAGAACACCTTACAAACTACAGACTAAGTAGCACGGACACTCCTCCTAATCAGTCGTTCGGTGTCCGACACCGTGTCGGACACACGCCGTGCCTAAATGTGTCGGATACCAATAAATAAGGAATGAAATGTCGAAAGACTGAAAAAGATTGATTAGAAGACGAGTTTGAGTGGGAAATGAGAATAAATTATAGCCAAAGTTAAATTTTAGCTTCAATTATTTAAATTTAATATCAAATACATTTACAAAAATAAAATAATACGTTAATTTTAACTATAAATATATATTTTATTAAATTTAAATAACGTGTCTCATGTCCTAAATTTTATGGGATGCCGTGTCAGTGTCCGTGTCCGTTTTAGTGCTACCTAGCCTACAAATGCCTCCATTATTCATCAGGGAAGATTGTTAACTTCCACTCTCAAAGATATTTCATTTATTTTAAATATATATGCACTTCAGCACTAGACCTGGCAAAACGGGT
>VHZZ01000016.1:377269-413037 GCA_009801015.1 Silene noctiflora
TCGGGTCATTCGGGTCGGGTTGATTTTGCCAGGTCTATTCAGCACTTGTAATATTTACAACAATATGTTTACCATTATACGGAGTATTATTTTTATGGTTCGTTTGGTTCATTTGTGAAATATATTCTTATTTTATTAATACTCGATATTTCACGTCTAACAAACTGTTCACGAGGAATTCGGTCGAACAAAGATAAACATAATTTGACTTAAACATCTGAGGGGAAAATCCCCAAGGCTTGTTTTGTGTTTCAGGTGAAAGACAGTAAATGTGGAAGCAGTATAAAGCATCCGCAAAGGTGATTCGTCCATCACATTTTTCACTAACTTTTCTATTTACCCGCCTCATTTCAAAATTACATCTTTGCAATAATGACGTTCCCCAATTCACACACAAAAATTTGGGAACCTCCCCAAAAGTAAGACAAATTGTCTTACTTTTTTTTTGGGACCTCCCCTAAAAACAGTGGACCCCAAATTATGGGAAGGTTAGTGCAACAATGGGGTTGCTCATTTGAGGAAAGAGAACGCAAATGGGGAGGCGATTTTCCGCCTTTGCGGATGCTCTAAGGACATTACGTCTAACCAAATTAGTCAAACATCTTATGCCCTCTTCTTTTGGACTTAAAGTCACTCCCTTTAAGTGCAATTCAAATCTTATAAGTTCAGTTTAACTCCTATAAATTTAGTTCAACTCAGTAAATTTTTGTTTAATTCATACCTATATTCCTATAAGTTTAGCCCTCGTATAAATTTAGTTCGGTTGGTTTTAAGAAGTCCAAAAGAACAAAAGACTTAGTCACATTGTTATTGAATGGAACAAAATGGTAAATGAGATGTTATTATAAGGGTATAATGGTCATTTATATCCATGATTGAGTAAATCATGTACATGAATGACCCTTTTGAAATACTCATAAATTGAGTAGATAGCTAATGTCAAGAAATACGGTAATTAATTTGGATAAATATTAAAGTGATAAAATATAAATTATCATTTAAGACGATACTATCAAAGTCTAATGGTGAAGTTGGCAAGTTGCTAGTTCATTGAGAAAGTGGTGAAACCATTATCTAAGATTAAAAATCACGTGTTACATAGAGGAAGATAGTGCACCTTTTCTTGCAAGTGTAACTATTGGCCCTCTAACCGTTATGCCCAATTGCCCACATTGTGCTTGACCTGTCTAATTTTGATTACTGTACACTTTGATCAAAATCACATGCTCTATAGTAACCTCCTCCTCCGACAATTGGAGCAGAACCACCCTAACAAATACCGAAACAAACATAGAGTAACAAGTAACAACCAACTCATGCCTGCACCATCGCCTTTCGTGGCACCTCTCACCGCATGTAGCGACCACAACATGCTCCACCTTGTCACGTGCTCAAGACCATCGACCAACCATGAACCATCATGGTCATCACTTACCCATGCAGCACAAGCGCGCCTTACGGCCCAAAAACTTCCGCACCAAACATATAAGACGAACTTGATCACATTTTACTCTCCAAGATTATACTCCCTTATTAAGTCTTAATTAACGAGTATTCATCTTGCAGGGACGTATTAGGAATATTACACAAGTATTGCTCTTCGCACTTGGTTAATTTATTATCCTTTGTATATTACTGTCAAATTGACTCTACTTTCCTAAATTTGCAAATTGTACAATCGATTAATATCCGTTTTAATTTTAAAACGGTCAAATACATACCAAATTACATGACAAATTGCCTAAAAAATGTCAAAAGATTTGTCTTTATTACTTCCATGTGATAGTATTTGACTCAACTTAGTTAAGACGAATAATATCATCTTAATTAAGACTAACTGATGTATAAAAAACTATGCCTTATACACAATTATCAATACAATTTATATTTGTAGTTAGTTTTAAACTCGTTCAAAAAAATTGCACGGGGTTGAATATTCAGCGGTTTCACTAAATACGGATAAAAATTGAAAACACAACTACACACAATTATAACTTTAAATACTAATCAATATCATCTAATGTACGTCAAGGTACAAAATAATATTAACCATGTGTAGTGTAAATTTTGATAAGATGATTTTTGTAATTAGATATTACAAATTAAACATATAATGCATTTAAGGGAGTCCACCATGATTTGAAAAATAAAATTGTTTTCTGGAAAAAAAAAAAAAAAAGGATCAGTAGAAAACTTAGAATGTAGATGAATACTTACCACGGAAATAAAATGTCTTGCGTTTAGTGGTGGGGTAGGGGATTTTTTTTTTTTTTTTCCTAAAATCAGAATCCAATCACATTTCTCTAAATGTCTTCTCTTTTATACTATAGAGATTCTAAAAACTCTTAAACACACGTTGCTCGATCCAAAGTATAAAACATTTTAACGTATACATATTTTTTACACAAAAATTTTAGAGGGACAGTCTTTTAATAGTGTTATTGAGAGACTTCTTACATGATAAGAGGAGATAATTATTTAATTATGATTTTACATGTTATATTTTGTTAGAATATAAAAACGAATCAAGGAACTTCAACCATCAGCTTAAACTTTTGGTTGAGATGGTTTCTTGACATGATATCAGAGCCATGTGACCAAAAGGTCACGGGTTCGAATCCCACCCCCCTCCATTCTAAAGTGGATAATCAGAACAGGCCAGGGAATCCCGCCTGCACCCACACTTCAAGACCAAAAAGAAAAAAAATGGGCCTTCATGTGAGGGGGAGTTTTAGAATATAAAAACGAATCAAGGAACTTCAACCATCAGGAGATGGTTTCTTGACATATTTTCCACTAATCTAGTGGGAGCCGGTCTCTCGGAAGACCTACTGTTTTATTATTTTAAAACAAATCTATAATTTATCTAAATTTTAAAGCATTATTTCAATTTTGAATAACATGAACTCTATTGCTTGTTTTGAAAGCGTAGCTCAAGCACGAGTCATGAAATTAACGTACGTATCTCCAGAAAATTGTATGTTTGCAAAACAATTTTCCATCCCTCATCCCACTAACCACATAGTCGGTAGTCGGTAGTCGGTACCCATTTTGTTAGCCGACTTTTCTTGCCTTCCTTAGTTCCTAAAATTTTTTTTTTTTGAAATTTACGTCTTTGCACGCAGATACCTAACATTATTTTTTTTGCCCAAAAGTACCTAAAATTAATATTTCATTTGTTAACGAGTACCAGTTAGCATTTTCCGTCAAAAAAAGTTAATTTTGGAGTTTGATTTAATGGAAAATGTGATTTATTTGACTCTCTTTAATCCACTTCTTTAAGATTAATTAATCACATAATTTAAATCTAGTGATATCAGTTGATATATATGGTATTGTAGATAGAGAGGAAGAAAAAAATAGTTAAATTATGTGATTAATTAGTCTTAAAGAAAGAGATTAAGGTGAGAAAGAAATAAATTACATTTTTTTCGTCAAGTCAAACCCCTAAGTCAACTTTTTTTAAACGGAAAATGTTAACCGGTACTTGTGAGCAAATGACATATAACCTTTAGGTACTTTTGGGCAAAAAAAAAATAATGTTAGTTACTTGTGTGCAAAGTGATATAAATGTTAGGTACTTTTTGACAAAAAAAACCCTTCCTAAGAAAATAAATTGGTTTTGTTAAATTTGCATATGCCCCCGGGCCGCATTATCGAGAAGGAGAGAGTGTCTGAACCATAAGTTTAAGGAGGTTTCAGACCAAAATTAATTGACCAATAAGACCATTGACGATGATGAATGGAGTAACTCTTTAATTTTATAAAAAGTAGATTACACTATTCTCCCTCGTATTTAAGGTCTCCTTTTTCGATTAATTGTCAGGAATGTTATTCTTTTCGAACCTGTTTCGTTGAACGGGAACATCGTGGCTTTTTGGAGTCGTCAAATGTCACCCATTTTTGCCTTTCATCGGATGGGAATGTTATCATTTTCAGACTCGTCTTGCCTGTACAATTTAGGACTAAATCTTGACTCTGAATCCCCAGATACCAAGTTAAATTCGTTCGCATACGGGTTTTGGCACGCCCATCGAGGAAAAGAGACTGTTCGATTCACATGGTCCAGGTGGTTCCATCCAAAATCAATTGCCAATAGAAGGAATAACTTCTTAACTTATAAAATGGTAAACTCTCTCCTCTTTTATCAACTATGAACTACTTTATTAGATTACCGATGAATTTTCATCCGACTACAAACAAGTTCAAAATCACGAGATACCCAAAATATTATCCCACCCATTTTAACATTTATTTATCTTTTAAATTTTCTATAAAAGTATTTTAATCGAGGGTAAACAAATTGCTCCGCTTATTCTCAAAACCAAATCACACGTTTGAAAAATGAACGTTTACTTCTAAGTATACTTTTAAACCTCTTCTTACCTTTGTCAATTTCTCCCCTATTTTTCTCTATCCTATTTCTCATTTGTGACGGGCAGTATCTGCCATAAGCTTGTAACGGGTCAAATAAAACCCACATAAAAAGATAAATACAAATCATCTATGATTTTCTAGGCACTCTAATTTTTTGTCTTATCCAGCCATGTAAATGATATTTACCCGTTATAAGCTTGTGACGAATATACCCGTCGTTTTCCCTACTATACCAAGAATGATTTGTCATGGTTATTTATGTTCCCTTTGTAACAAACCATCTTTATTGATCAGAAAGCGAAATTATGACTCAAATCTTCCCTTACACAACACCAAAAACACATGCACCTTAGCAACTCTCTCTCTCTATATATATATATTTCACCTCCACACACCTTATATATTTTACATTAAAAATTCACTTACTAAATTTATAAGTTATATAGTTATATATACAATTAGTCTGGCTTGTTACGGATATATCTAATAACCATGTTTACAACCATGAGCCAATCTAAGAATGTATGTGTGATAGGGGCAGGACCATCAGGGCTGGTCGCGGCTCGAGAGCTAAGAAAAGAAGGGCATAAGGTGGTAGTCATTGAGCAAAACCATGACATTGGTGGACAATGGCTCTACGAGCCGAAAACCGAGGGAGAAGATCCTTTAGGAAGGACAACTAAATTTCTTAAGGTACATAGTAGTATGTATGAATCTCTAAGGTTACAGTCTCCTAGGGAGATAATGGGGTATTCCGATTTTCCGTTTGTGGAGAAGAAGGGAAGGGATATGAGAAGATTTCCAAGTCATAAAGAAGTTTTTTTGTATTTGAAAGATTTTTGTGAGTTTTTTGGATTAAGGGAGATGATTAGGTTTAATACTAGGGTTGAGTATGTTGGTATTAAGGAGTTTTTTGAGGTTGGAAATGATATTAAATGGGTTGTTAAGAGTAAAGAGATTGTTAAAGGTGGTGGTGGTGGTAAGGCGGCGATGGTGGTGGTTGAAGAGGTTTTCGACGCGGTGGTGGTTGCTTCCGGCCATTATTCTCATCCTAGATTGCCTACAATCAAAGGTATGTATGTGTATGTTCTTCATCACCATCATCATGCTTTCTAAAGTTTTAAGCTAAGCTTACCTTTCTTAGAATGTAATACAAGTGACAGTACTCCCTCTGTCTTGATCAATAGTTTACGCTTGCTTTATTTTTCCCTTTATAAAATAAAGTAACTGTAAATTATTCCGGGGGACTTAGGCCGAGTACTACACTAGTACAAGTTTGGCATTTTAATGTGAGGGTGAAAGAAAGCTATACATCCCTTTCACTTGTCTTCTAGTCTACTTTTACTCCGCATTATGCTGATGTTATAAGTCAGTTACGTTTTTAGGATATTCGATAAACTTTCAGAACATAGTCTATTATTGAAATACGAGGTTAAACCGCATTATGCTGATGTTATAACTAGTTTTATTGTTTCTGAATTTCAATTGACATTTAAAACAAAGTTTCTTAATTCCATTAAACGATACTCCATACATTACTATTACAAAAATGTGTCTAACTCAATGTTAACACACATGACCGCATTTAGAACAGAGTCTCTCAATTCCGATAGACAATATTTGGTACTCCCTCCGTTCCAGTGATATATTTACACTTCCTTTATTTTCCCCTCACAGAATAAAAAAAGAAGTTTAAATATATCATTCGGAAAGAGGGAGTACTTTACTATTACAAAAATGTAGTCCCATACTCATTGTAATTTGTCCTATATTTGAAGGGATGGACCAGTGGAAGAGGAGACAAATACATAGTCATGTATATCGGGTCCCTGAGCCATTTGGAAATGAGGTAAAAACCAAGTTTACGATTATTCATAGACACATGCACAAACTTAAACTATACTTGTACATTTCCTTTGGAATCATTTATTTTAAAGGCAATCATGAGAAAAATAGAACCAACTTGGAGTTGTGTCCCCAAAACCATGTTCCCAATTTACAAAATTTTCAAAAAAAAAATATAATTAATATCGCGAAAAACAACAAGTTGATTTGAAATGCAAATTATACTATGCAATCGTCATATGATGCGACGATAAAATATTTCCTTCATTTTCTTTTTTATTTTCTCGTTTGCTTTTTACATGTCAAAGTTTAACGAATAAACATTAAAAACTTATAAAAATAAAATATTGACGCTTACAATCAAAATACTGTTTACAAAATATTTTTTTCGACGAATAAATACAGTAACATTTAGATGTAAGAAAATACGGTCAAAGTTTCATCTCGGGAACCGGGATAAAGCAAATGGGAAGATATAAAAAAAGGAAGAAATAAATAAATATTAGGGTCAATATTTATTACAATTTGATTACCTTTCTCCGTTGTATTATACGATGATCACACACAATAATTATTCGTATTGATCGATTGCAGGTAGTAGTAATAGTAGGATGTTCATTGAGTGGACAAGATTTATCAATAGAATTGGCAGGGGTGGCCAAACAAGTTTATGTGAGTGCCAAATCTGCGCATGTTACTCAAGGTTTTGCCAAAGTCGTTGCTAAACACCACAATTTACATCTTCGTCCATTGGTAAGAAACCGACAACGCTGTAACTGTCATAAATAAGAATTTGTGTTGTTTTTTTCTTTTTTTTAAATGAGCGCACTTATGAGTTATGTCGCCGGTCTGAATCGAATCCTTAACTTTATGATTGGAGAAATAGAGCTTTTACTACTTGAGTTAACGCTTGTTCTCAGAATTTGTGTTGTTATGATTATTCTTAATGCCGGTAAGGGTGAGTCTAGTGGTTAAAACTTGGGTGCAATTCTCATGAGACTCAGGGGTATTTAATTATTTATGGCCCAAATTCATGCCTTATAGACTTCGAGTTTGTCATTCTCGGGGTGACTTAGTTCGTATACGTATATCCGAAGATTTATCCATTGCGCATCAAAAATAGCGGCGGCGGGTTTCTCGTCACCAAAAAAAAAATACTCTTAATGATGTTTGTTATTACTATCTTTATTTCAATCATTTATTTGTGTTTTTTATTAACTATAAAAAGTATTTTAATTAAAGCCTAATAAGTGAGTTGTATTTAAGCATTTAATACCCTTTCAAATTTGGTATTAATTTAGAAATTAGAGAATAAATTACACATGAATCAATGCATTATATGAAGTATTTATTTATTTTTTTAGTTCTTTAAATACAACCCATCAGATTGTATTTATCATTTCCCATAAATAATTAAGACGGAAGGAATATGTGTAACAGTCGTTAGACATTATCGATCGTGTGTTGTGGAGTAAGTGACTTGTCTAGAGACAAGAGTAGCTTGACAAACTTTTTGACCTTGAATACTAAGTAAAGTTGATAAATTGACTGATTGATTGATTGATTAATTAGTCGATAATTAGTATTTTCCAGGTTTTAATGGTCAATGATTATCGTTAATTGTACTGCAGATTGACTGTCTACAGGAAGACGGACGCATTTTATTTGTTGATGGCTCTTCTGTCATTGCTGATACCATCATTTACTGCACCGGGTATGTAACTCAACAATTTTTTGTTTTGGACGGTCACTTTTCGTCAGACATATGTGACTATTTTATGATTTAATGTAACCACAATGGTATAGCTAATATTATCGTTTATGATAAGTTGTTTATCAATAATGGTCACATTTGGCTGTAAAATTGTTACAAAATCTCGTCTTATTACTTCAAACCAAAATGGCCCGTTTGAAGTAAGACCAACTGATATAAATCTACTAATTAAATCCACTCACGCAATTTTAAAATGGATCGGTATCGTTTCATATGGGCATATTTGTTTTTTCCCTAGTGTATTCTATCTTTCTTTTATTCCTCTTGATATATACCCGTTTTAAATGAAAATTTGCCTTTTTATATATATTCATATTTCATAATGTCTTAAAATGTTAAATTCAAAGATTGAAATCAGTTTAAGCCATTATTTTTAGAATTGTGATTCTTCATTGGAGGAGACATCAATCATTGTTTTCTCCATTTGTTAAAAGCAATTGAAAGTCAACAAGTCAAGAGTACAACAAGAGTTTAAATGTTTAATAATCCACATTGGAAGCATGCACATTGCATTGCTAATTGTCTATCACAATTCACATGGCTTCACTTGATCCTGAATAACAAAAAAAAAAAATTATATTTAAGTGCCTCCATGAATCTCGCTCGGAGTTTGGATATACGCAGTCTTATTTTTATGCACAAATTCTCATTGAAGACGGACATTATCCGTTACAAGCTGAAGATGGTAGTGTCCCTCTCACAATATGCAAGCGACGCTATTCCTGGGGTGCTCCATTTCTCCCCCACTTGCCTTGCTGTGAGAGGGGCACTATCCGTCTTCAGCAGTGTCTGTCACAAGTAAGACGTTTTGATAATCACAAATTCTCATTTATGACGGACAAAATCCGTCATTTTGAAGAGACGCGATGCAAAAGGGCAAGTGGGAGTGCAGGTGGAAATGGCAAGTTGATAAGTTTATGAAGGGGAGAGTAATGCATAAACGATTTGTATTATTAAGTTGTGTCTTAATATAAGTGGTACAAATTAAGGGTTTGCTAGACTAGAGTTTGTATTATTAAGTTGTGTCTTACCCTACCCCTAGTCTAGCAAACCCTAATGATAACCGGCTCTAATGGGCCTAATATCCTAATACCCTTCGCAATTGTAAAGGCAGTATATCGTACGAACTTTACGATTAGGATATTAGGCCCATTAGAGCAGCCGGTTATCATAATACAAGTGGGAGGGGTTGTAAAAGGTCTCTTTAAAGAGGCGGTCACCTGCCGCTTTGATGAATAATAGATCATGCCTAAAGGGACCCAACTCATGAGACACTTCTATAGTTCTATACTGCTATGGCACGAGGAATTGAGGATGCTAGTTGCCATTTATAGGTGTTGCATATACGGAATAATTCTCTACTAACTTTTTGTACCAACTTTTACCTCATTTAGAATGATGGGACAACTTTTTGTTAGTTTCGAAATATATTCTACTTTTGTCATATCTATCTATTTTATTTGTTTTATATTTAAGATGTATATGTGCGTTTTAAATGAGAATTTGTGAAACTCATTAGCTTGAACTAGAAGCATCGGGTTCGAACTCTATAATGCTACTAAAAATAGCCTAAGAAAACATGATGATTGAGAATAACAAACCTTGTTTGCTGTAGGTACTCATATACATTCCCATTCCTTGACACTAAAGGAATGGTGACAGTGGATGATGACAGAGTTGGACCTTTGTATGAGCACACTTTCCCTCCATCCCTTGCTCCTTCTCTTTCATTTGTCGGCATTCCTCGAAAGGTAATCCATGAAGCCTAGAGTATAGCTTGAATAATGTCCTAAAGAGGCCTAATTTAAACGCGGTTAATCACAATATTTTATACGAGAATTTAAACCAGTGGATTTGGCTTATGAATTTACAGCTCATAGGTTTCCCTTTCTTCGAGTCACAAGGGAAATGGGTCGCTCAGCTGCTTTCTGGCAAAAGAAAGCTTCCGTCATGGGAAGAAATGATGCAGTCTATTAAAGAGTTTTATCAGTCAAAGGATGTCTCTGGCATTCCGAAACATAACACACATGATCTTGCGAACTTTGAGGTAATTTGGCTTTGTTTCGTTTCTCCTATGTTGTTTTGTCGAGTCAATGCCAAATCAAATGTTTACAGTTATTAGAGGTTCGCTTTGGCAGTATTATTGTGAACTTGTCAGCTGAACGATGCTACAATGTCTATATTCTATGGCAGTACTGTGACAAGTATGGAGATAATGTAGGATTTCCGCACCTGGAAGAATGGAAGAAGGAGCTATGTTTATCAGCTCTTCAGAATGCAGAGGTTAATTTAGAGACTTTCCGTGATGTATATGACGACTTTGAACTGCTACAAGTAGCTCATCAGAGTCCCCATTTTACTCAACTCGGACCTGAAGCATTTGAAATATAGAACACCAGACATTTCCTTCCTGTCAGCAAATCAAAATTAATGTTATCAGCAGTAGTTTATGCAGAACAGATTTTGTACCAGGGAAAAAAAAAGCTGGTTTCGGTTGTGGCTCCGCAAGTTCAGCAGGTTTTGTAGTATTGTTGTAGAAAGAACTGGCAAATAATAAGACTCTCTTAAGACCGTCTTAAGTGTGAAATGGATCCAAAGACATCTCCAGCACTGATTAATGTTCATTACTAACCAGTCATATGGGTTGCTTTAGATCCGTTTCACGCTTACAACCGTCTTAAATGAGAATTTGTACTCCGTACTAGTTAAAGTCATGTAGGGAAATCTTCAATCAAACTTTCCTGAGAAGTTTTTCCATTTTGATGAATGATTGTAAGTTATAACAAATTATTTACATGCTAGCTTACTTTCAGCACATGTTCCCTAGTTCACAACATCATATTGAAGCCTTAATAATGAATGCCACTGTCAGGAAAAAGACCTTGGGCCATGTTGCCAACATCAACATTTTTACAAGGATCCTATGGAGCATACCAGCCAAATGTATCATTTGGGTGGGTCTGGATCGGTCTGTATCCGGGTTCCAAATCACAAACTCGTAAAGACCTCTATGGCTCTATCCTCCATACAAAAACAATAGTTGAGCGGAAGTTGGATGTACATAGCCGCGTCATTTTCTTAACACAAAGAGACGGTTCTTATTAGCTCCACAGATTCGTCAATTGTTAGGCAAACACGTCTAATAAGATTAACCTCAAACACATCCATAATCCCTACAATAATCTGCTGCTCTGGTTCCAAGGCACCACAGTCACCTTACTGAACTCAATCTTAACTTTCATCATGTCATTTTAAAACATCTTTGTGCTTAAAAGGGGTAAAAGCTGACTCGAGCTTGTCACCTGACACCTGATGATGACCCGACCAGACGATGAACCAACGTGAATCAGATCAACCCGAAACCAGATATTCACCAAACAAAATCCAAAACCGACATGGCCCAGACCACTTTAACTCGACCTATAACCGACATGAGTTACCTGATTACCATCTATATTTGTGTTGCTGATTATGGGTACGATTTCATACATTTGCCTGTTTCCGGTTTCCCTGTTGAAAAAAATCTTAGGACAGTGAGTTGGCCATTCGGCCCCAGAACATTCAAGATTTTAGCTCAACTTGCTTCTTTGTGAAGCTTGAGTTTGCTTCTTTTAAAACCGAACGTGTAATATCGGCAAGGTATCTCAGTAAGATGGCTCATGAAAGCACAATGTTTTTATCACTGACCCAAATTAAGTAACCTCAATGTCAAACTTATAAAGTAGAACTTTTTATAAAGTGTAGGCTTGTCAATTCATCTTGGATGATGCCAAATGCTAATTCCTGAAATGCTTACCTACCAAAACTTTTGCTGCAAGGAAAACCAACTTCATTAGAGGAATGTTTTACTCTTGCTCTTTCATTAAGCTTCCAATCCGAAGAAGGGAAAAAATTACAGTCAAAGGATCTTACATAGGCTTTGCTAAAAATCTATGGCCGTTCCACGCCATTTTGAGGAGAACCTAACCTTCTTGTGTTTCTGTAAAAAAATTGTGTACTAGGCCAATCATCATCTGAATAATTACGAGTTCCAACCAATAACTGCACATATCAGTCCTGAGACGGGGCTGTAATGTAAGCTCTATGTTATCTAGTTATCTACTGCATTATACTCTCCTAATTGTGTTTCCGCTCAAGGAATCTATCACACTGCAAACTTGAGCAGTAAGTCTTTGTTTGAGACACTCTCGCTCTGAGTTGTAACTCACTAATTACTCATTAATTAATTAATTACATGAGTAATCAGGACCGTCCTACAAAGAGACGGTCTCATAGAAGTATTTATGAAACTCAAGCCATCTTGACGTAACATCTGCAGGACTCACTGGACTTCTGTTCCCTCTAGGCCGCCTGTTGTCCCTGCCCCAACTCATGACAAACTCTTCTGTCAATTCCAACACTTCAGTTGAAAATGTCGGTTCTTTCATAACTCGAGGTTTCCTTCCCATTCTACAGGCTCTTTTACTCCTTAAATGCCAAGGAGTACCTGCAGCTTCCATTAAACCTTCTATTATCTGAATATCTTCAGTCACCTCAACCCTTGAAAGGGAAGCTAGAGCAGGTAGAACTTCTCTTTGAAAGTCTTTTCTCTTTGACCTTTTCATTCTACCCTTCCGTGTCTGACTTGAAATTTCGACATGAAACCCGCACAAATATTCTTCGGGTTTTATTTCAGCCAGGTTCAAATTCATGGCCTCAAAATCATCAATTTTGTTATCTAGCTCAGTGGAAACGGAATTAACTAATTCTGCAAACCATTCTAGATTCCAACTGTCGGAAATTCTGCAGTTCTGCCAGTCTTTGGTCTCTGAGAACACAAGGTTTTTACATGACATGGAAATAATGGCCTCGGCCGCAATCTGTGCATGTTCCCCCGGGATGTCAGACCAGTTCTCTTCGGAGTTTCCTCTAGGGGGAGGACCCTCCTCAACTTGTGGGCTAGAAGGTGCCTCCAAATCTATTCCAAGGGTATTTTCGTCATCCCTCGCACTTTCAGGGACTGGTTCGTCATCTGTGATGGGATCACATGGCAAATTAATATCAATCACTTTAAATCTTTTGTTTTTCCCCGCAGTTCCGCCAGCCAAAGAATCGAAAGATCTAATTTCATTTTGCTTTGCATTATCAATAAGAGTTTTCCCAGTAAATGGGTCAGCCTCAGGAGCTTCGAAAAAAGGCGAGTTCAAATCAATTGAGCTTGAACCATTCACATAATTCAAGTGAACTGAGGTTATGGATGACATGCAAGCAACTGACTCCAACTTTGGCTCAGAGCAGCTACCTGAGCTTGAACCAGCATCGAACTTTTTTCCAACATATCCTTTACTTCTGTGGTTCAATTTAACCTTTTTCCTTGAGAAATCGCCATTGAAGGATGAGAGTGCTTGAACAACTAAAAGACCTTTCCCTAAGGTGCACAAAGGCTTTTTGTCAGACGAATTAATGTGCACCTCGGACTTAGTTTCAAGAAGTCCATGATTCTTTTCCAAATTTATGTTTGTTAGAGAATCGTCCAACTGAGTCTTAACTCTAGGAGCCACACAATCGACACCATCAGCTTCAACAATGAGCTTGGATAGTTCGCTTGGAGGAAAGCTGGCTGAAGTTAGACCTTCAGCATATCGCGCATCTCCTAAGGACTCCCAGTCATCACTGTCAATGTACACCTCACCCGGAAGCTCAAGGTCCAATAGCTTGCCACCTATTTTCCTCCCCTTAGAAAAAGGAAACTCGTCCATATGGCCATTATTTTGCGAAGCAACAGGAATGACAGGTTTTGTAACTTTTATACAAGGGTTCTCTGGAAAAGAACTGGATAGTATTGTTGAAGAAGAATTTGAAGATTGGGCCACGAATTGCATGTGATTTAAATTAAATTTTTTGCTTTTTATTTCAGTCATCAATTCCCTTTGTCTTCTGTAAAGTCTATGCAGTTCTTGAACCTGGCGGCAAAACATAGACACAGTCATTCAATTGCTCATTCACACTCATCATCAGTTGAACTACAACTCAATTACTCAAACATGTACGATAGTGTGTCCTGCTGCCAAGATAAAAATAGAAGGATATATGGCATTCAAATTAAAAATCTCTTGGATTTCAAAGCATGTTTCATGCAGCAATGCTACTAACATTTCTTGCAACCACTTACGCTAGTGCTTTGAAGGCACCCATCTACGACAAGATATGGGTCCGGGTGTAATTAACCTTACCCATGTGCTTAAATCATGAAGGGGTTATTTTGGAATCTATAATGGAAGTTCACCGAGAATTGTATCAACCAACTGCTACTTAACCTCCTAAGAATGACATTATTGGTGATCCGTCAGGTAGCAGAAAGAGAACGCAGAGCAATGTTAAGGGCTTGCACATATCACATAATTGGTTTCCAAACTACGAGCGAGGATTGCATATGATCAATATGATGGGAAGGCAAACATTTAAGTTTGACTAGATTGCAGCACAGCATCAACAAACTTAAGGGTTTGAAGCAAGATGTTACCTGATCCTTAAATGTAGCTTCCTGCATGACCATTGTCTGACGTACCAACTCCTTATAACTGAAATTAGCTCGTGGGACTGGCAAAGTCGAGACATAATTGTTGCAATGCTCACTTCGAAAAATTCCATTGCCATTATTAATAGGCTTAGAGCCACCACTTATGTCCATATTAAGATCATAATGTGAATGATAAACTGGCAAGTAGCTGTGGCACTGCATAGCTTCCCTGTACATAACATTGAACACCCTCATTAGCAAAACAGATTTATCGAGCTCTCGGAGTACAGTCAAGTACATGTATGTTAGGATTAAGCAATAGATGTATATGTAAATCTATCTACACTAAAAAAAAAATAGCAGAACTAAAATTCAAAGCTTCTAAGGTTGAAATGTTGATTGAAATATTTTAAAGGGTGAATTTGTAAGGCAAGGTTGAAGTAGTCGGAAAAAAGATTGAAAATTTTAACGAGAACTTTCTATTTATAATTGCTTTTGGTAGCATCGGCCAGTGCTAGCCCGTCTCACCCGTGTCATCGGTCACCCACCAAAACCCTCGAAAATGGAAGAAGTTGTTTACCGAGTCCAAGGTAAGTGTGAACTACCGACTACAGAGTACTTTGGATTTCCATTTCCTTTGTTTAACATGACGACATTTGGCAATTTTAGCCATTTATTTAAACTATAAAATCACGGAATCACTCGAACTTCCTAGGTATTAAATTCCTATGGCGAACCAAACAACGCATGTACATCTGTTGACAGCTGAATTTCCTATGTTGGAAACACAAGTGTGTAGCCAGCATTCCTACATTACGACCTATAATAATAGCAAGTCTCTCTTAAAAGTAGTTAAAACTTAAAACCGTCTACCGGGTATATGAGTTGCTTTAGATCCGTTTCACATTCATACCCGTCTTAAATAAAAAATTGTAGGATAATAAAGCATGTTTGTTTCATTGATAACATATACACAAATTGATACCAAAATACAAACAGAATTGATGACAACAGAATTCATAAATAAAAATCATCACAAATTCTCATTTGTGACGACTCCGTCACAAGCTTGTAACCTCCCACAAGGAGCAAGTGGGAGAACAAGTCGTAATAAATTAAAATAAATTAGCAACCGAAAAAGTCAAAGAATTTACTGCGGAGTACAAATCTGAATTCACTAGATTTAGAGAAAATCATGACTCAGAAATACTGTAGTACGGAGTATTAAGTAAGAATTATATTTGTAGGTGAAAGATTGTTAATTTTAAGAAAATCAAAATTGACACCAAGAAAGGCAAGTTACAGAATTTGACGGGATATCCGTCTCAAACTTTAAACGAGTCAGATTGAATACTCCCTAGAGATAAGAGTATAATGGCTTACCAAAAATTTTTTATCCAAGTACTATTTAACCCGTTTTAATTTTAAGATGGATATGAGGACAATACCAACCGAAAATTTTCATAGTTTGACCACATTTCGACAAATCTTAGTCCGTATTTTTACTAAAAAAAAATTAGATATGATAAGAAAAAAGCAAAAAGAACAAACCAAATAAAATCTGCATTGAAAAATGTGATTTTGATTGAAACCCAGTTTTGCAGATTGATAAATGAGAAAAACCCATAATTTACAACACAAATTCTCCGTGTTAAGCTTAAGACGAGTAAAGAATCACTAAAAACAGCAAAACTAAGAATCCATATATGCATAAAACAGTAAAATTCAGCAACTTTTACCTGAAAAACCACAGTAAGTATAATCCTATCTGGGAGCAATGATATGCTTTCGGGTCTTCTCCGATCTTCTCCTCTCACAAACCGATAAAATAATATTAATTGATTAGAGTTTAAAAGGGTAAAATTTGTGGCATTGAATCTGTTAGGCTACTCATGAAGCCATGAATGAAAGATATATATATAGAGAGAGAAAGAAAGATGGTTGGAGAATGGAATGAAAAACAATTGGAATGGAGTAAATGAAAGGACATACACACCAAAAATGTTAAATATGAATGTTTGTTTTTTCTATTGCAATCATCTCTCTTAAGACGGATATATCCGTTTTGATATTAAAACGGTTAAATAGCGAGTATCTTCTTATCAATAAGTCTTTTTTTGGCTAATATTTGGACATTTTGCTTTTATCTCATCTTTTTTACCCGTATTTGACATTTTGGCGTGTTTTGAGTTGATCTCCCTTAAGACGATATTTCGGTAATCTCGTGATAAACAACAATTAGTCTTTTTTATGGGAATCACATTTGTTCGCAGTGGTGGTCGGAAATTTCGAAACTTTTAGTCAAAATTTTCCAACTTTTTTCGAGTTTTTCTTAAATCATTACCCGATCGTTCAAGTTGAGATTTTTCAACTCAATAGATTCAATTCTTGGCTCCGCCGGTGGTTGTTGGGTTGTCTTTGGGATTTTTGTGAGAGTTGTGTAAGTAGGGATAAAGAAATGATGGGTTGGTTTAGCTGAAAAATGTGTGAGATAAAGACTTTAAAGAAAGAGATAGAGAGATGGAAAGTCTTAGATTCTCTGCTCTCCTATTTATTATACTTTTGTTGCTTTCTGGCTTTCTGCTTGCAGAATTATCAACGATTCTTCTTTTTTTCAAGTTTTTTATTCATGAAAATACATTCTGGAATAATTAGTTATTTAACAAAAAATGATAAAAGAATAAATTGTTTTAAAAATAATGCTCAACAAAAAAAAATAGCAAAGGGGGGTTTATTCAAACTTATTTATCAAATTATGGTCTATGTAGATTGATGTGAATGGTGTGGACCCTTTTATTTATCTTAAATAACTGATTAGTGTTCGATTTCTGACTTGCGAATAAAAAAACTAATGAGAAGTGATAAGCATAACATACCTGATAAACATGGTTTACAATCTACTCGTATCATATATGTATTGAATATAAACCTTTCAAAGAAAGTACCGACTATAGGTTACCATGTTATCTTACAGAAAAATAAGAAGCCTTAATTGTTCCAAGATCGATTACAAAACCGATAAAAGAAAATACACAAAGCAAAATAGTCGGTCTTGGATTAAAGAGAACTCAAAATTTTCGACCCGACCAAGTCTTAGACAAAATACATGGAAAAATACAACTTTCAAGTGTACAATTATTAAATTAAAATTATTAAATTAAAATTTCAATAAAAATCAAATAAAAAACTTGATCAACCACGCCAAATAAATTGATCCAATAGTTTTACGACACGAACCTAAATTTACTCTGTCTTAGTAAAAGGCAGATCTGGCAAAATTATGTCGGTACGAATACCCGACGACACAACACCTGAACGGCTGAACTTGTCAACCTCAATTGACCAAAAAAAATATTACTGACCCGAATGTTTATCGTTACACATTGTCCATTATCCCTAAATATTTGGGAATAGCTTAATCGAAAGTGATCCAAAAAAATATGACCCAATATAAACGTTTGTAATATTTCATGTCGGATATGAAAATAACCCAACCGACATGAAATAAAACAAACCCAAAAAGCCCAGCCCAATATACCCTGATTTTTTTTTTTTTTTTGGTTAAATATACCCTGAATTTTCGCAAACCCGAATGTAACTCGCTCCAATTGAGGCGACCCGATCCAATTAAACAAAAACAGGGATAAAGATCTACCAGTTTGGCGTTAGAATTTGGGCCTAGAAAAAAAGGAGGCATGTTGACAGTTGAGGTGCAACACATTAACACCTCATAGGTTCCATTCCATCGCTTGGGCTTTGCTCCATTAATCTACAAACAAAGCTTCATCATTTTCCAGAACACCCAAAAAAATGAGCACATCATCATCAGCATCAGCATCAGCATCAACAGCAGTATCAGGGGACAGTAAAGAGAACAACAATGGGAGGCCAAGGTTCTTTGACAAGAAAGCCAAGAACATGTGTTGGGCAAGTGCTGATGTTGTATCAGGACGTCATCCTGAACGTTGGAGAAAGGATGCTGCTGGTAACATTGTCTGTAAACGCTTCTGCAATTGTTCTGGTTGTCTTTGCTTTGAGTATGATCACATTGTCCCCTTTTCTAAAGGTATGAATCCTATTTCTCTTCATTAATGGAGTATATTTTATTGGGTCTTTCTTCTATTTCGCCTCGTTACATCAGGCGTACCATGTCATCGTACACCAAACCACTGAAAATATTTGATTTGGTGGATAGTTTCAATAGGTAGGAATGGAGTTCTAATTCCATACCTTTTGAATAATGTTTGGTTCATTTCAATTTTAAGCATGGAGGAATGAAGTTTGATACCTAGGGAGAAGGTGCGAATGAGATTCCAAGGGGTTGGAATTCGGGGGCAGACCTAGAAATAAAATTTTGGGATAGCAAATTTTCCTCGTGTTGTTTTATACTTTTCTTAAGGTCCATATTTAAGAATTTTGGAAATTTGGGGTAGCGAGTTCTACCCTTTGCTACTAGCTAGGTTCTCCCTTGTTGGAATTAAGTTAGAATCGATTAGGTATCTAGCTCCATTCCAAAATTCTCCAAGCCAAACATTGGAATGAATGTAATCACTACATTGGGTGTACCTAAGAAATTTTCTTGTTTGGATGTAACATGTCTTGTTAAGGTAACACTTCTGCGGGGAATAAAGAAGGGAAGTAGATAGTGGTGGAATTTTGGAATTTTAGTTAAAATTTTCGATTTTTTTGGAGTTTACCTTATTTTGTAACTAGTTCGTCCTGTGAAGTTATCTGCCCACTTGCTAGAAATCCTGATTCTTCGGTGTAGAGAGATTTGGGAGGAATCCATTTTACAGTCTTCCTCAACAAACATTAGAGATTTAGTAGGAAAACACTTGTTTTTTCAAATAAAAGTGCAAGTCTTTTTGCAATCTAATCAGTTAACTATAGACGGTAGACTACTAGACTGTATAAGCCAGGAACTCATGGAAGTTGCTGGTGGGCTATCGCACCGAATTGTGCACATTTAGGTGTGTACAGTGTACTGTGGCTGTGAGCTATATAGCTTAGTATGGTTACCATTTTGTTCTGTTGTCAGGTTTTTCAGAAGCTTAACTCGTATCTGTGTATTGTTGAACTGAATTTCCTGCGGTTCTTTCACTTTTTGGAGAAAGGATGCGTTTTGTAGAAGGATAGAGTTGGTGCGCAATTTGTTTGACTTTTCTGTATCCTTAGGCCTTTGAAGGGTTTGATCCCCATTGTATCAGGCACATCCGCACATGTAGAGAGCTAAGCTGAACTCTCTAGTGGCAATGGTTGAGTACTTGTGTGACTGCAGGCGTAGCTGTCAAAACCTGTGTTCAGTTTTCCCGTTTATGAAATTGGATTTCCCATTTCCAAACACTAACTTAAAGAAATTTCTTAAATTTTGAACATAGAAGTGAACAGTCCGGTTTCCTTTTATTTAGAATTTTAGATCAGCTTGGCTGCTGCACGTTATCTTCAAATGTAGGATAGTTGTGTAGATTCCAGAAGAACTAGAAACAGAAAGAGCTTTTATCCAGTTACTGAGCTTCTCTTGCCAGATACTTGTTCTTTGCAACTTGAGCTTGCTCAGTTATTTGGCGTTTTTCTTTTTCTTGTTTCTATTTGTCCAACACAGACACCTTATCTGTCGATATATGCTTGAACATTTGCAAACTGGTTTTGTAGGAGGTGAATCCACTGCTAACAATTGTCAAATCCTTCAAACTAGGGTCAACCGATACAAATCTGACAAAGAGATGGATCCCAAGTTATTGAAAGGGTTTTCATGTGATTTAAAATTCACAGGTATGTTCATCTGTTTGTCTTTCCATGTTTTTTGAATTTCAGTTTGAACTGCATGCTGGATACAATATTTATCCGTAACACCGTGAAAAGCCAATTTTTTCAAATTATTATATTTTTTAACTTGAGGCTAACTATTGGAACTTTCTAAAAAAAAATTCTTTATTTACATTTCATTTGTCTTTCCAGCTCTCATTATTGCCTCCCCGACCTTTTCCTTGCTCATCCTTTATTCTGTGTCATTTGTATAAATCACGTCTTGTGTCAAATCCACAATTTCATGAGATATTTTAAAGCTTTCTACTGCCGGGGCACCCCCAATGTACACATAGTACATGCAAATCATTTTGGTACAATTAGTTGTCCCAGTTTATAGCACTGAAATGAATAGCTTCTTCTGAAGACATGTTGTGTTGCTACCTCAATTAAAAGGCCTCATAAAACCACCCACATATTCTTATTCAAGAATTAGTAGTTGGTTGTCCTATTTTCAGTTATGATTCATCTGGGGACACCTTGTCTTTTTTGAAGTGGAAAGGTTTGCTTATGTCCAACTCACGTCATTGGTCACTCTGAGTAGGAGAATCATTATAGGCACCGAGGTTGTATACTTCAACCGACATATTAACTACCTTGAGCTAAGATCAATGTACATGATTGTAGTATGAACTACGAAATGCTTTTCAGTGTTGCGCGAGTTAAACCTGTAAACATGTCAATTCATTCAGTGGTCTTGTGTTTTGGCATGATTCTCTGGCTCTTAAGAAAATACTGGTAGGATATGTGCATACTAAGGTTACCAAATTTATAAAGAATACACCACAAAGATATGTGATACGCTGTAGATTTTAATTAACCGCTATGATAGAGTGCACTTGAAATGATTCCAGTTTCTCGGGGGTTGAGTGAACCAGTAACCAAGTCCATTCATATTTTAGTAGATATTCGAATTTCTTTTTCTTTTTGCACGAGTCTTCCTCCTACCTGTGGCATAAAATGTCCATGCTGCATTATATGACAGAATTCTAGACCGTTGCCCAGAGGCGGTTCTAGGATTTAATAGACGGGGGTGCAAAAAAAATTTTAACAATGAAAATATCGAGTTATATGAAAACAAATATTGTTTAGTTGGACAAAATGTATGATATATAACATTAAATAAAAATTGTTCAATACAAGAATAGACGACCTCTAGCTAGAAATTAGAAAATAGTCTTAATAACCACTAGACCCACATAACTAATGTGCTCCTTTACTAAGAAATACTGTAATTATTTTTCGGGAAAGGGGGTGCAGATGAACCCCCTACACCCCCGCCAAAAACGCCTCTGCCGTTGCCCATGTTACTTTCCGTTAAAACGCTGACATTTTAACTGTTTGACAATTTTTCATGACTTAATCCTCACTGTCCTTTATTTTTTTAAAAAATTGTGAAACAGGTACTCCGTATATTGCAAATAGTCTCTATGTTTGTTTTAAAAAATTCTCTCGTGTTTATTTGATAATAGCGACTGTATTTGTGGAAGAAAATGGTCAAAAAGGAAGCTACAAACATGGTAATAAACTTAATTTTCTGTTAGTAAATGAAGATTTAGCGCATTTGGTTAACGTATTTGAAATTACAGCCACATAGGAAGCCACCCTCCTTTACGTTACACACTTGACATCTTGTAACCTGTAACCTGTTTTCTAGCTCACAAATTTCTCATGAATTCATGAATATGAAGCCGTATGGGACAAATTTTGTTTCTTAGTACACTTTGTATACAAACTAGCTGTATTACATGCTGCGATGTTTTTCATTCACATACTAGTTAATGAAGAGCTGTGAAGTTGCTTTGTTTTTAGTCCAGAAATAATTTGTGCTGCATACCTGCATCTAATCTTGGTGACTAGTTTATGATAGACTCAGCTTTGTTCAGATTTCCTTGCTAGATGAATGAAATTTTCCGACATGATTTGTCTGTTTTTTTCCTGGCAACCATGATTATATTCCTTGTTGCATTTAAGTTAAGCTGCCATCTCTGTTGCTCAACTGTCCCAACAGAAGTACGAGTATATTTTCATACTGGTGCCTGTTTTTACCTAAACTCGTTTGTAATTCTTGTCACTGACTTTACTGATACGAGGGTTTGTCCTCTCCCAGACAAGGAGCTTGATATAATTGAGATGGCAGTATATGGGGATGTTATACGACCAGGGAACGAGTGTCGTTGCAGGTCTGTTGGCGAACTGTTAGGAACATTCAAGGCTAAAGATCGCAGCATTCCTTGCAAGTTGCCGTATACTGAAGATTCATAGCAGTCTCCGGGCTGCCAGACATTAACTATTCCTATTGGATTGTCGAAATTACCTTGCGACTGATTGAATGTGACTATGTGAGCTATGAAGATCGGCGATTGTGTATGAACTTACCATTGAGTTGATGATTACATTAAATTCATTGGTCGTCGAAAAGCAAGTTCATTAATCAGTATTGATAGGGGACTAAAATCTTAGTTTTTATTGGTTTGGGTGTACATCATGAATGTTATCATCTATATGTTGAAGTTTGTACAACATAATCATAAATTTTGATTTACTACCATCATTGAGATGCTTGCTATATTGGACTAAATTTGTATCATCATTTGGGGTAAAAAGTTATTTTTATAGTTTATTCATCTTTACTAATGAGTGACTCGGTTCAACCTCGTTAGCATCATGTTCGTCCTTGTGGGCAGTTGTGGCTCCCTTTACGCCAAAAAACAAATGTCACGGTGACGTTGAGACTGAATAAATTGAGGTAGGGGAGGGAATTTTGCACATTGTTGTGGATCTAATGTCATCAAAGGCTAATTTTTTTATTTTATTTTTTTGGCAGCAGTAAAATTAAGGCTAAAGGTTTAAACTTTATATAAATGGAAATGAGTTTAGAATTTGTGGGTCTATTACCACATTGGGATTACGGTTTGATCCGCGTTTATCATGCTTATATCTCAAAATTTAGAATACTAATATATTGAATTTTGTGTTATTTACGCAAAAAAGTTGTGGTCTCACAAAGTAAGACAATCTATTTGTTTATAAATCACTCTTTTGCTAATAATAATAATAAATTACTGATTTTCTTATAAAAAACCGTCTCATTATGTGAGACTCTTTTATTCTAAAATTTGTGCACACAAAGACTTGAATTAATTTGCAAATGTGGTGTCGTATTACTATTAGAGGACAAATTATGCATTACACAAAAACTTTAGAGATACGGTCTCTCAATAGCGTTATTGAGATACCTCTCACATGATTGGGTAATGCAATAGATCTCATGAGAGACCGTCTTTCACTAATTTATTCGAAACATAATCGGAAAAAAAAAAGCCAATGATTAATTGGGCTAATCTTATGTACGTAGTTATTACAAGAAGCCTAGTTTTGTTGTACTTGGTTGATTATAATTGACGCCGCATACCTGCTCCATCACTAACTAACTTGCCTTACAATCAACAGTGTTGTGTCATTACTCATTTATATAGGTATCACAAATTTTCATTTGTGACGGATCCGTATCCGTCATAAGTTTGTGACGGGTCAAATAAAACTTACATAAACTGATAAAGACAATGATTTGTAACTCCCTAGACACTCTATTTTTGTCTTATTTATCTATGTGGGTGATATTTAACACGTCACAAGTTTGCGACGGACGGATATACCCGTTACAAGATAGGCGTGCTTGTTTATGTATTCATGTTTGGTCATATTTGGTTTGGAAGTGCAGACATAGCATACTTTTTCAACTCCCCCACTACTTGATGAATTCTCGGATAAGCTATTTAATCAATAACCTATTGGTGCTAATTGAGTAATTGCTCGTGTAAAGATTCTCGTTTAAGACGAAATATCCGTCTTAAATTTAAAACAGATCAAATAAGTGGTTGCAATGGTAGAAGAATTGGGATCCTTGGTAATTATAAGGGTTTGAAATATTAAGGACTTTTATGTATGCTCATGATCTAAGGCCAATGATTTTGATTAGATAATGGGAGGCAGCAATTATTTACTCCTACTCCGCTACTCCGCATGTTTTATCACCATACTTTGTTCAGGATGTAACAAAGTCTATTTGAGTTTGAAGTTTGAATTAGCTCGAGATCGGTTCGAAATTGTCAGCTTCAGCTCATTTCCGGTTTGAAACTTGTCGAAACTGAAAATTGAAGGTCGAGCTGTAACCTAGTTCGAATCAAGCTTATTTGTGATTTGTCATTGTATTTTTATAAGTTCACTCTATGAACAACAAATTTCTTATAAGACGGTTTTTGGATATGACGAGCATTATGAAAGTGATCCATTACTAGACGATATCTTGATACTTGTATTTATGCTGTTTTTAAATTTTATAAAAGTGACCAATTTAAATATATCAGCTTCAATCATAGATTTTCAAATTATCAAAATTGAATTTAAACTCAAGTATTACTATTTTCAAAACTTTAGACTATTGAACTGTGTGTTTTTTTTTTAAGAGAGCAGATACAAACCTCCAACTAGAAACAAAACAAAAGAAACAAACAGGCAACTAACAACATCCTACGAACTTAAAGACTAGGCAGAATAAAACCGAACCACACGAGGCCACGAGACACCCCCAATGTCCTGCTCCATGAGTCGGAATAACTGATCTGATCTGGTATGTTAGACAAGTCATACGTGACCAACTGCTGAGCATGCAATACACCCTGATTCACTAACCAGTCCGCGCACGAATGACTTCTCGATAAATATGGTACAACTCGACCCTCCACGAGTTATTTCGGATAAAAATTTGACAAATTTGTATTATATGCTATCAACCGTTAAGAAACCATATTAACCAAAAATTTAAATCAATAATTAGAGTTCCAAGAACGGTTTTATATCATAACACCGTAAATGATTACTAGTTTATTAAGATTGTTTTAGTTCCAACACATCCATTACTCCAACTCTGCTACGCCCTCAATGGATTGATTGATTATCCTAGTGGGGACCCAAGATGTTTATTACTTCACCTGTAAGACTATTTTTTCCACCACCATTCAAATAAAGATCTAAAAAGATTGTGAGATAAATAATTTAAATTGTAAAGTACTTTAAACCCACCAAATTTTTTCAAACAGATGCATATAAAAGTTGACTAATAATTGTGGTAACCAAAAAATAATTATTTGTATAATTAACAACAATTTATGTTTTAATTCATCGTTATATTTTCTTACTTATTCTGACAAAATAATTTATTTATATAGCGTGCATAAATTTGTAACTTTAAACAAAAATATTTTTTGAATCTATGTTTGTCACCTATGCTTGAGGGTTTACCCAGTGCGTACCAAAAGTAGCGATTGCGAGTTCCCTAAAAAAAAAAACATTTTCTGAATCACACAATTTTTCAAATATAACCATATATTTAAATTGTTTATCATCCATCATAATGAAAGTAATATGCCATTTGTTTCAATTTTATCTTCTTACTAGTGGAGTAATGAAAAATCTCGAAAATTATTGTTATTTACAATAACTATTCAACAATGTACAAAATATACATGAAAATTTAAAAAAAATGATTGTAAAATCATCATATAATTACAGAAATACTCGTTGAAAAACGGCGATTTTCTTTTTTATATTTTTTCATTTTCATTTTTTTAGTCAAAGCATAAATAAATAGAGAAATAAAAAAATCATACTATATTAATAAAAAAAAAAACCTAAAATATTTATACTTATTCTCAAATTCTCTTCCATAAAATATTATTTTTTACAAGAAAAAGTTACGTAGATAAAAAATACCCGTCAAATTATCATCTTAAAGGCCGCTAAATAACATCTTATATAAAACCGTCTTATATACGAACTTTTAAATTTGACAAAAGAAACCAAGAAGCATAAAAAGAACCAAAAACCATGCGCTAAACCAGTTGTGTTCACATCACCAAGAATCCAAGATCACAGTTACTCGAATCTAATTAAATTCTCTTTCCATATACGGAGTATAAACAATTAAACACACATACACAATTTTTTGCACTCATCACACTCTTCATAACTTCAAATTCTTCCCCAAAATTCAATTTATCAAATTTAACAACAAATCCAACGATCTGGGCACTCTCCAATGTCCTCCATCTCAACTGGGTCGACCTCATTTTCTTCAATTTCCTTAATTTCTTTCAGAATTTTCTTGTAAATTTAAAAATCATAAATTATTATTTATTAATTAATGGGGTGTGTGAGTTCAAAGGGTGGAGTATCAGTAACTCCAGCACTCGACCTTTCCGGTGTTTTCCGGGAAAATGTGGGGTCCAGTAAGAAATTTTACTCCAACTCGGTGGGTGGTGACTCAGTAATGGCGACGGCGAGTCGGGGTGACTCGGGACGAGTGAGTTCTGACTCAGTGAGTTTAAGGCTTGGGAACTTGTCTAAGTACGTGGAAGGGGAACAAATCGCTGCCGGTTGGCCGGCGTGGCTTAGCGCTGTTGCGACGGAAGCTATTCATGGGTGGTTGCCTCTTCGAGTCGATAATTTTGAGAAATTAGAGAAGGTGGGGCCGTATTTTTATTACTCCCTCCGTCTCAATCATTTATTTAATGAGCCGTATTTTGTTTAAAATTTGAAATTTTGGTAGTTGTAACTTGTAATGGAGGTTCAAAGTTCAATTTTTGATGCACTAGTTTTGTTTTGCTCAAAAGGATTGTGTGATACTTGGTTACGGGGTTAGGATTTGAAGTTAGGGGTCGAAATTTTGATTGGGAATTGTTGTGGGACGAATTAATGACGTATAATACTCCCCCGTCCCATTCCTTTGGAGGATTGTATTAAAAAAAAGTAAACAAATAATTTAGACCGAGGGAGTAACAGTTTAAAAAGTTATCTAGGAAAATTCATGTATTAGGAAACGATCACTCCTGTTAGCCCTCTCGCTCCACCATTGATTATAATATTTTGCTTGTAATATTCTTGATCTAGTTTGAATTAGGGTGTATTATGTATATTGTTGGATAAGTTGAATTTTATAACATCATACTCTACATGGATTTCATTGGATTTTTTTTAATAAGTTTTAAAAAAGTAAATAAATTGAGGGTAACATTTTGTTTTCTTAAAATATATTTTACTGTTTAGTACAGTGATCATGTGATGTGCTGGGAATGTTCTTAGTACTGAGAGTGATATGCTGTTTCTGGAAATTTTGGTTGGGTAGATATATAGTTCCAATTATTTGGAGTTGCATTTGAGGTTTGGCTTTTTTCCTAATTTGGCTGCATTCTTGGATTTTTGTTTTTATGATGATTGCTTTGAATATATTTAGTCTATCTTGTGTTATTCCTTATTCTTTCGTCAGATGGGATTGAGGCTTTGATGCTGTTGTTGTTGTCGTCGTCGTCCTGAAATTGCAGAATTTGTATGAGACGGTCTCAAAAAAAACAACTTACAGCAGTTTTATGTATTTTTTGTTTAATTATAGGAATAATGAGTTGGTTTAAGAGGTTAGACTGTCTTGTATGAGTTTTTGCAATGTGAGAGAGGAGTATTAGGAGGTAGATAAAGTCACTTGTGCAGTTGTTCTATATCTTGATGTTATTCTTTTTCATTTGATGTAGATTGGTCAAGGAACATACAGCAGTGTTTTTCGAGCACGTGACCTTGAATCAGGGAAAATAGTCGCGCTAAAGAAAGTTCGTTTTGACAATTTTGAGCCTGAGAGTGTGCGGTTTATGGCTCGTGAGATTTTGATTCTGCGCAGGCTTGATCATCCTAATGTTATAAAACTGGAAGGAATAGTTGCTTCCAAATTATCATGTAGCATATACCTTGTATTTGAGTACATGGAACATGATCTCGCTGGCCTAGTCTCTTGCCCTGACATCAAGTTTACAGAGTCACAGGTATATTGCGCTTGATTTATCATTAGTCATTCTATGTGGCTGTGCGAGGACAAAATATTTACATGAAATGGTCTTCTGTGAGACCAGCCCTTCAACTCGGTAATTGAATGAGGAATATTCAAGAATTTGGGTTTGGCTCACGTGTGAGACAGTCTCATACAAGGCTTACTGGTGTAGTGGTGCCAGGAAAATCATACTGCTCTCTCGATTTTGGGATGGCATTGAAATGTTTTGCGGACATTCTCATTTAGTAGATAACAATGTTGGAGTCAGTGGCTCAATGCTATTTCTTCTTCGTTTTTTAGTATATATTCGCTGTTTACTTAAAGTGCACGTGTCTTTTAATAATTTTGCAGGTCAAGTGCTATATGAAACAGCTGTTGTCTGGGATTGAACACTGCCATTCTCGAGGTGTAATGCATCGAGACATTAAAGGGTCAAATCTTCTTGTAAATAATGAAGGGGTCCTGAAGGTAGCAGATTTCGGTTTGGCCAACTTCTGCAGTACATCACATCGACAACCACTGACTAGCCGTGTTGTAACTCTTTGGTACCGGCCTCCTGAGCTACTGCTCGGAGCAACAAGTTATGGACCATCTGTCGACCTATGGAGTGTTGGATGTGTATTTGCAGAAGTTCTCCTTGGAAAGCCCCTTCTTCAAGGGAGAACTGAGGTGATTACTTTGTCAAACTCCTAGTTTCCTATAAAGTATTTTGGAAGACGGTTTTCATCAAGGACACCTATACATATACCAAAAATTGTGATATGGGTCAACAATAATATTGTCGTAAAACCGCCTTCTTAAAAGTTTAAAACTGCCTTATGTATTTAGGCCATTTTTTGTTACGATAAAAGTTGAGGGACGTTGTTTCACTCAATCTATAGGTTGAACAGCTGCATAAAATCTTTAAGCTATGCGGATCTCCTCCTGATGAGTACTGGAAGAAATCTAAACTTCCTCATGCCACTCTTTTTAAGCCACAGCAGCATTATGAAAGTTCTCTTATGGAAACTTGCAGAGATTTGCCAAGAACAGCAGTGGACCTTATTGAGACTTTACTTTCAGTTGAGCCATACAAGCGTGGCAATGCTTCTTCTGCTCTTTATTGTGAGGTACAGGATGATTTCGTTTTTTTAATTACGGAGTATAACATTTCTTTTCTGAATTTTAACAGCCAAGTTGGCAGTTGGACCGAGCTAATGTCAACTTCAGAATTTCTTTGGTCCATGGAGATAGATTAATCAAATTCCTAATGTTGTTCATTTTGTTTCACTTTCAGTATTTTACCACGAAGCCTTTTGCGTGTGATCCGTCAACTTTGCCAAAATACCCACCTAATAAAGAAATTGATGCAAAAGGACGTGATGATGCTAGAAGGTAATTTTTGCAACTTTCGGTCCTTCCCTTCGTAGTTTTTCTCTTTGTTTCTGAATCTTGGAGTGGGATAAGCCTTATGCTTGTGCTACACTTCAGTTAAGCTCATTACATAGACAATTTTGTATATGATGGGAGAATTATCAATGTATTTTGAAGTGATCTGTTTACACAACTCTTTGAGATCCATATCCCGTCAATTCATTGGAGCTAAATGCTCACTACTCATGACACTTTTGTTAATGTGAAGTGGCAATCCGTTGATGCAATTCATGATGCAATTATTATTGTTATTATGTTTCATTCAGTAACACTCTCTTTCACTGAGAGACATGTATAGCACTAGGGTAATGTCGGTGTAGTCTGTAATTCTGTATTGGCAGACAATATAATTAACATTGAGCGTTGCTATTTGGTTCCATACTGATTTACAGGAAGAAAACCAATGGAAGAGTTCGAGGGCATGAAACTGGAAGGAAAACTACAAAGAAATCAAACGACTCCCGTCGACAGGCCCCACCTGAGGTTTTCCTCTTAACTTACGTTAGCTCATTGTCATTCGAGACAGTATTTAATAGATCAATCTTTACTGATATTAATGCTTCTTGCGAAGGGTTTGCCATTGCCACCACAAGATCTTCAGAGGATCAAAATCAATGGAAATTTAGTGCTCTTTCATCCAGAGGAAGATATAAGAGGAAGGGACCCGCCAAAGCCATCGTTTCATCGTCGGGAAGAACCTTCTCATGTGAAGCACGCATCTCAAGGAGAGGTGCCATATTCCGGCCCACTTCCTGTTCCAGGGTCAAGCGGCTTTGCTTGGGCAAAAAGTAGAAAAGATGATAACGCATCTGTTAGATCACACAGTAGGTCTAGTTCTAAGCTTAGTTTTAATGGTTTAGAGACTTACTTCACATCACATAATAGAAGTGATTCCGAAATAAAGAAGCGTGACCGTGCCCTTTCTAGAGGGCATGATCATAATGAGACTCTAAAGCATACAGTGAGAAGACAATGGAGCCACTTCAGTCGCCCCGACTCTTTTGATACCTCAGATGAGTATCATTCACAGGAGCTATCTTTAGCCCTTTACCAAAAGGAGATGGCATCCAGAAGAAATCACATGGTTAGTTAATATCTTAAAATTGAATTTATCTTAGCCATGCTGCTTTTCCTTATTTATTTTTATGTTGAATTGCAGAGTCAAGAGGAGAAAGTTGAATTTTCAGGACCATTACTATCTCAATCGCACAGAATCGATGAACTTTTAGAGAAAAATGAGCGTCACATTCGCCAGGCAGTTCGGCGATCCTGGTTTCAAAGAGGTAACTCACTGTTCTAGTCAAAAAGTTTACAGTGTACATAATAATCTGTTAAATGTCAGGAAATGTACAACTTCTCTGTATATGTATTGTTATTGTCATCATCTAATTGGTTGATTCGGCACCCTGCAGGAAGAAAAGAAGGCAGGTAGAGCAGAATCAGAACTTCCTTCAATATCCATGGGTTTGGAATTCTCAATCTTCTAACATCAGTCTAATGTGCGAGCCTGGAGGTATCGAGAGCACAGGAATGTGGCTGAGGAGATATATATTCCCGGTTTAGGTTAGTTCTCTTCCGTATGGAAACATCGAGTTGAACCCGTTTACAGAAGTAAAATGTACAGATTAATAGATAGTTAGATGTCGAGGAAATTATGATATGATGTAAATTATAATGGCCCATGAAATTTGTGGCTAATTTTTGTCGAAAAATTCTCGAGGAAATTAATTCTTCAATAACTATATGTTCCCTTATAATTTATGGGACATTGGCCTTTTTCAATCAAAAATTGAAGTTCTGAACTACACAGCATTAGCTGTACTACTGTACTAGGGTCAAGCCTGTCTTGCCTTTGCCCTAACAAAAGCAACAGGGAAACAAAAAAGGTAAAAGAAAAGGGTAAAGAGAAAAGAGTAAAAGAGAAAAAGACAGTTTGATGATTAATGTTGAGTAGCAATTGGGTTGGTTACTTGTTTGGTTGCTTTAATGATTTGGATAGGACTCATAGGAGTCATTCTTAATCATTTGATGTGATTTATGTCTCTTTGAATATTCAGCATTCTATTTTGGTTGGTAGTCGGCAACACAACGGAGTGTTATTTTGGAACGGTTAATCTCGCTTAAGACGATTATATACGTCTTAGCGTAAAGTGGGTCAAATAATCTCATATAGATAGATGGGACTAGGGGTGTTAATGAGACGAAACAGCTCGCGAGCTACTTGAGATCGGCTCGGTTAAAGCTCGGTCAAAGCTCGGCTCGGGCTCGAGATCGGCTCGAGAGCTTAATGAGTCAAGCCGAGCAAAGGCCGGCCCGACTCGAAAAGCTCGCGAACGGCTCGAACTTGTGTGATTACATAAGATATTGCTCATATTTCTAAGAAATATTTTATCATGATTATTTTTTTAATCATACATATCAAATGTCTCGCTGATTTGCCAAATATTTTTACATATAACATTCGAGCCTTGTTATTGAAAAGATGGAAAGAAAAAAAATTTAAAAAAATAAACAATGTTATATAGGCTCGATTTGGGTTTCGCGAGCTTTATAACGAGCAATTTTTTTCTAAGCTCGAGATCGGCTCGAGCTCGAGTTTTGGTTCTTGAGCACAAGCCGAGCAAGGCCAAGCTCGGGCTCGGCTCGGCTCGTTAACACCCCTAGATGGGACAACTGTTGTCACATTCATCTATTATTTGACCTGTTTTAGGCGGATGTCACATGTACTCGAGGTAGTTGACCTGATATACGTAGTTTACATGCTATCACGTGTATTTGGGATTAACCTAGTGCGTACCTAAAATGACGGTCGTGGATTCCTTGCCATAAAAAAGACTGAGCACACAAAATTTGCAAATACAATAGTTAGACGTACTGTTTGGTCATATGAATTTTTTTTTTTTTTTTTTTTTTTTGACATATGTAAAAAGTAAGTTTACAATCCCAATTCAGCTCTAGCTAGGTTATGGGAAACCTTATTAAGTTTGCGAGGTAAAAAACTAAAACAAATACAATGAAACATAGGTAATAAAGACGCAATATCCTGTAAAATTCCACAATCATATGATGTCGTTTCTCCACATTTGCAAGTTGAAAAAGAAGTTGAAGGCAATCCGTAGAAATGTGCAAATGAAGAAGATTGTGTTGTATGGCCCATTGCATAACATCTCTAACTCCCCTAGCTTCCGCTTGAATAGCACATTCCGCATTAAACCTACAAGCAAAGGAAGTAAACCAACCACCAGAAGGCGAGTACACCACCCAACCAAGGGACGCTTCAAACGTAGCTAGCCAGCTAGCGTCAACTTTAGCATGAAAAGTTGGACAAACACCCTTAATTCCTACCAAGTAGAAGGGAAGGTGATTCTGGATATCCCGACGGACAGCATCCTCAGGTTCAGAAAAACGCTCCTTAAGGGTGGAGACTCTAGAGTGCAACAAATCCTCGGCCTCCAAAGCAGATCTGGCGACACAATTTTGAAGATTAAAAAAGAARTCAACAGAGAAAGACTTACCTGAGAAAATGACTTCATACCTTAAGCGCCAAATGCTCTAGATTATAGATAGGAAAGTGATAACCAAATAATCTCCCTTTGGCTTAGCATCAAAGTAGGCAATCCAATTAATAAGCCATTGTCTAAGACAAACTGTTTCTGAATAGTTTGTAGAAAGACCAAGCGTGGAGCAAGCCCACAAACGCTTCACTAAGGGACATGAACGGAAAATATGATCAACGGTTTCAACAGCTCCTGTTTCTCGACATAAATGGCAACAATGGTCAATATTGATATTACGGTTCAAAAATTCAGCCCCAACCGAAAGAGAATCCGTAATAATGCGCCAAATAAGGATTTTCCAAACGTGAGGACCAGGAAGATGCCAAAGTTTCTGCTTACAGAATTTTTTAACAGAATCATCAATWCGTCTAAWATCTYTATTAGAGCYGAAWGACTCCAAATAGGATGCRAGACAAATAGCATAACCACTTTTGACAGAAWAAATCCCAGAAGGCGTRAACTTCCAGAAGACATAGTCYYTTGRRATGGAGGCACAAATAGGCATAGCACATATCTTCTTAGCCCAGTCCTGTAGAAATAATTCATAAATAAGACTACAATTCCATATTGAGAGGGGAAGAAAAAGGTCTTTCACCGTCAAATCTTGCATAGCATGTGGCGGTGGGAAACCAAAGCTTGTAATGTTATCAGGGATAGCACCATTGACCCAATTTGTCTTCCAGATATTAAGGTTGGAACTAATGCCAAATTTCCAACCAATACCGGATAAGACAAGCTCCATACCATAGGCAATACTTTTACATCCCCAAGATGAAGAAGAACACTTATTTAAAGCGTCAGGTGAAGATAAGCTCTCATCCTTAATGATTTTCGTAAAGAAGACCTTACTCAGCAAAGAGTCTCTAGAAAAGAGAACCTTCCATGCAAGCTTTCCCAAGAGTGCTTGATTTAGACATCTAATGTTCCTAATACCCAGACCGCCTTCCGACTTAGGTAAACTAATGAAATTCCTACTACACCAATTAACAGTAGACTTGGATTTCATTCCAGCCACCAAAAATGGGCTAACAAAGAGTTAATCTTATTAGCCACACTTACAGGTATTTTAAATACCGATAGAACATAATTGGATAAGGTAGACAGAACAGAAGAAATCAAAGTTAACCGTCCTGCAGGCGATAGAAGAACCCCATTCCAAGACGAAATGCGTCGAGTAACCTTTTCAATTAGATCACCAAAAATAGCTTTTTTGGAGGAGTTAAAATCAGTCTCTATACCCAAGTATGTGCCAATACCCATGTTTTGTTCAACCTGAAGAGTTCTTAGGCCAGTAGAGACCGAATGCAAGGTGGTACTTGGACTAAAGATTAGGCCAGATTTGTTCTTATTCAGAATCTGACCTGAAGCAAGACAGTAAGAATCCAGTAGATTCTTTAGCTTATCATAGGCATAATCCCTATCTTGAAGGAAGAAAACCAAATCATCTGCGAAGAAAAGGTGAGTCAGTGGAGGGGCGTTTTTAGACAGCCTAATCCCCGAGATCAATCCATCAACCTGAGCCGCTTGAACATTTCTTGATAATACCTCCATACATAGGATGAAAAGATAAGGTGAAAGAGGATCCCCTTGACGAAGGCCACACTTAGGAACGAACTGTTTTAAAGGGGCACCATTCAGAAGGACTTCATAGGAGACGGTAGTAACACAGCTCATAATGAGATTCGTTAACTTTGAAGGAAACCCAAAACAGCTAAGAGTACGATGGAGAAAGTCCCAACGAATTCGATCATAAGCCTTACTCATATCAGCTTTGAAAGCGAATCTCCCACATCCCCCAACAGAGTGCTTGTTTATGTTTTGAATGGCTTCATGAGCCAGCAAAATATTATCACTAATATGTCGCCCTGCAACAAAGGCATTTTGAAAATCCCCCACCAAATACTTCATAACCTTAGTCAACCTATTCGTCATATGAAAATTTTAAATTCCTAAAACTTCCAATTTCCACGCAACTGCACAATCACATAATTTTTGGATTATCACGATATAAATTTGGTAATGAAATTGGGAGCTACTATATATTGCCCTAGAATTACTAATATCGCTTCACCTTTTTTTATGATTTTTTCCTTTATCTCACTTGTTTCTCAATAACATTTATCTAAAATTATACAAATTTACAAACTTAGAAGGCGAAACAACAATTTACGATGTGAAAACTTGAATCATTTCATGGTTTAACATTACGAAAATATGAGGCGTCTTACACAACAATTTACGATGTGAAATAATTAGGAATGAACATTAAAACGCAAGTTTTTGTAACCTTTTTTTATTGTTGATTTTTTTTTTGGTACTAATGAGGGAAAGCCCTGAAAATTAACTACGTGCTATTACACGGGGAGTAGCAACCCCAAATATCCTCTTTATTAAACCAACAACCACAGAGCTGATGTGTCAGCCTGTGGTTTAAAGTTCAATTTTTTAATTCTCTTTATAAAGGGATCCACACACGTTTCATGCCTTTAACAATGCAATTTTTTATTTAACAATCTATCTATATATCATATTATTAAAAGAGGCTTTTTTCGAGCGATATTAGAGCGTCCACATCATCTTTTTTAGTTTTAGGAAAGTATATTATAAGATCTTCCAAGATTA
>VHZZ01000016.1:431678-442784 GCA_009801015.1 Silene noctiflora
CCTCCCAAGCAGAAAGTCACGACCTAGGTCAATAACCCAATCATTTATCACTTTCCAACATTTTATTTTATTTTTTTAATGATGTAAACCAACCACATTGCGACACATATTGGGTCAATTAAGAGGTCAATTTGCTTTCACTTGAGTCAATTTGTGACTCTCCTTCCCTTGGGTCAATTCTAATACCCCTTAATTACAATTAGCATGACCAAGCAAGGTCATGACCAAGCAATTGACCTTGCTTGGGGATGGCCTTAAATTTATGGCCAGAGTATCCGTGCCCACGCAAGGTCATGGAGAACTAATCCATAATTAAGCACTATATTAACATGATCTTAAAAGTAAAAGATGTTAATTGGAGGTTAATAGGTGACCATGAAGTAGAAGAGGTCAATTTGGTGACCTGTGTCACATTCTAATTGTTTGGAGACAAATAATGAGGATAACAAGGTAAAGAAAAAATTGGGTGGTGACCTTCTGTTTAGGAGAGTGAAAGTGGGTCAGGATTAATAAGGTGCGATTAAGGGGAAAAATTTTGGTGATCCAATTAAGTCGACCTTCTGCTTGAGGATGATCTAATTCGAGATGATGTCCATGTCAATTAGGTCGGTTTTGGATTGGTTTATTTTATATTATCTCCTAGTCTGAGTTTTGGTTCCCCTTCTCAATTCCATACTATTTGGGTTTTAGTTTGTCTTTCCTTTTTTTTGTAAATTTTGTGTGATCCAAATTCAATTTCATGTGGAGTAGGGTGTTTTGTGTGATTCGAATTTATTTCCTTAATTTCGATGCTCAAAAGAAACGGAAACAAAACTTAGATCGGGAGGGAGTAATGAGCTATTTCGGTTCTGCTATATAATTCAGGTTGCGGCGGGAACATCCGATGTTTAAGTGATTCCTTTAAACCCTTGTTCACGCGTGCTCTTTAAGAGTATCATGGGAGGTTTTCTTTCGGGCAATTTATGTGTGTTCTTCGAGAGTATTATGTATTGTAAATAATTCTTAAGCCAAGTCGATTTTCGCCTTGCTGGACTTTCTTAGTGTTTTATACGAAGTAATTCCTAGTTGTGAAAATTTGTATTAGATTACGAAAACTATTACTCATGTGAATATTGTATTTTCTTAGCTTACACTAGGAAACTATAACTCTTATATTAGTATAAATAGACATCTTATATCTCATTATTATTCATGCAATTTCTCAATAAACCTATCTTTTCAATATGGTCTTTCCAATACCATGGAGGGTTTTCTTTCGGGTAAATTCATTTCGAATTTCAAGTCAGTTTCAAATGTTAAGTTGTCCGGTCACTTCTGATTTAATTCATTTCGAATAAGGTCATTTGGGGCTAGGTCATTTTTGGGTTATTGGTTAAAACACTTTAAATCTAGTACAATACTAATTTGACTAACAAATAATATTTCCCCGGACTTATTTATTTGTTATTGATGGATTGAAACTAAAGAACCATTTTTTATGTAAATAATAATATAATACTCTCTCTAATCCAATCCAGTGTAACCACTTTTCATTTTAGGATAATCTAATCCAATGTACTCATTTCCTTTAGTGACAAACAGTGACATATCTTCATTACAATCTTCTAATTACACAAAATATCATCAACTCTCACTCACAAAAAAATAAGGGGTAGATGAGTCTTTTTAACATTATTAAGTGAACTTTCTTAAAACTTATGTTCGGAGCCACGGGTATATTGGATTGAATTTGAGGGAGTAAGACTTAATTGTTAGTACTGATAATTCGAAGATTTTCGATCACTTCGTATCATTTCAGACCCGGTCAATTACGACCGGGTAGTTTGAGCTGAGTCACCCCGTATAGACACTACAAAATAAACACGGAAAACTGACGGAAAAAATCCGTCAGTAACAGCCAAAATCCGTCAGTAATTGGCTTTCCTGACGGAATTTCCGTTAGGAAAAAGCGTCATGTAATTTCGTCACTAAAAGTCAATTCCTGACGGCTATTCCGTCGGTATTTTTTTTTTACTGACGGAAATTCCGTCAGTATAAAGTGACACGTGGCAGTTTTAAAAGGTCTCTGAAAATTTTGAATTTGGCAATACTGACGGAATTTCCGTCAGGAAAAGTCAATTGTTTGACTTTACTGACGGAATTTCCGTCAGGAAAAGTCAATTTTTTGACTTTACTGACGGAATTTCCGTCAGGAAAAGTCAATTTTTTTATTTTACTGACGGAATTTCCGTCAGGAATAAAAAAACGCTTCCCAGGAGCAGCTGCTGCCCAGCCAGCCACAATGCGATGCATTGTTTCATTTCCGTCCAACAAACACAACCATAACCTGCAATTTTCTATACAATCGTCGACCGCGAAGCGGGAATCAATATTCATGTCGACCGTCAAGCGGGAATCCAAAGAAACCAACCAAAAATCAATATTCAGGTCTATTCGGGTTTCGCATACAAATTCGAGTCACTTTCATGTCTCGGGTCTGCCCAGCTTTGTTCTAGTGACCTCTCACAACTCTACTCAACCCTCGATGGTCACCAGCGAGTTAAATAGAGGAAACATGCGAATCGAGAAGTGGAAATGAGAATAGAACTACATACTCAACCATCCTACAATGTGAGACAACTTTACTTCTTTTCGTGTTTCACTGGCAAAACTCTCTCGGCGTATATTTGAACATGCACCCTTAGAAAAGCTACTTATTCCTCAAACACTGCGTTGGTGGACGATGTGGGGAGGGTGTTGGTGTGGGAGTCTGGTCATAGTATGACATTTGCGGTAGGAGGAGGCTAATGGGTTGTGGGTTTTGTCATGTGGTGAACTGGTGATATAGAATGGTGAGTGGCAGCGTGATCGTGATCAACGCATGGGTGCGTTTGGGCGAGGGAGTGCTGAAGGAGGCGATGTTTTGTTAAGGTAAATTGAGAAACGAAATGGTAAATTAGAAATGACACACAATAGTATAAAAGGGCTGGTGTATGTGAAAGAGATATCATTTCCCAATTAGTCTTGCTTAAGACGGATGATATCCGTCTTAAGTATAAGACGGGTCGAATTAGTATCATATTAGATGAATCTGGTAAAGCATGACCCATATGATGAAAAAAAAGTAGGTTAGGCAGCTAATTGGAGTAGGGTACTGTTGAAGTGAAGAGATGGACAGTCTGACTTGACATAAGAAATTAAAAAATTATATTTGTTTAGAGTTGCAATACAATTTGAATGAGATAATATATTTATTTTGTTCTTCCATCTTCTTTCAGTTACTAAAACCATATCCCTCTCTTCATTTTCATCTAAAAGGCCTCCCTCTTCATCTTCATCCAAAAAACCCAAAAATGACACCATATCCAAAATCTCACCAAAAAAAAAAAACTAGTAACACGTCATCTTCATCCAAAAAAAAAAAATTAAAAATGAGAAAGACAGTGGCAAATAAAAATCTCTCAAAGAAGAAGGCAAATTAATTACCACATGGAACATTGAAGGTATTGGAGGTTACTTTAATTTTGAGTTTTTTTGTAATAATTTGATTAAGTGTTGAAGGTTACTTTAATTTTGGGTTTTATTTTTTTGTAATTTTATTTAAGTGTTGAAGTGTAGTTTAATTTTGGGTATGAATCGACGAGTTTGAATTTTTGTCTTTACTATTGCATGTTAGGGTGATTTTCGTCCATTAGTATTGAATGTAAGATGAATATATTAATTAATTTGTGCAATATATGTCAATGGTAAGTTCTTTGTGTAATATGTAACCATTTATGGACAAATGTTGCATTATTATATTTTTTGACAGATTTATAGTTGAATAGTTAACATGTTGGATGAATTTGTTGATTTATCGAGTATTGTTTCTTATGTAAGAATGGTAACATTATGCAGTAATAATGGTAACATATTGCACAAACATGTTATTTTTACATAAATGTCTATTGATTGATTTATTGGGTATTGTTTTCTTAGTAACAATGGTGACATTTTGCAGTATCAATAGTGATATATAAAATGTACTATTAATATACTAAAATGTTATCAAGAGAAAACAAGATTCAAAAATGATTAGGCAAAGAGAAAGGGGGAAAGATCCAAATTTTTCAAAATACTTATGTCAGGTTTGGAAGAAGATATGTACGACAGTGTCAGGAACGAAAGGAAGGAGGAGAAAGACATGCATCAAAGTGCAAAGAAAGGCATAATTTGTTAAAGTGATGCCAGTTTGTTGAATTTTGTTGCTAATGTTTGAGCGTTTTTTTTTTTTCTTTTAGTGGTGTAATATATAATGTTTTAATTTAGCATTTGTTTTTAAAAAGAGAGGACATTTTTGTTTCGGGAATTAAATATAAAGTATGTTGATTTCAAAGTGGTATCACTTTATTATATAATGTTATTAGTTTTGTATTTTGAATTAATGAGTAATTATTAAAGGCCTATAAGTAAAAAAATTGATGTGTGTCCTAACAAACATGTTATCAGTTTCTTGAACAATGTTACCAATTTCRTGGATGACATGTGATGGAAAAGTTGATAATGGTTACGGAACCAGGAAAGTGTAATATGTTACCATTTTTATGAAACGGTGTTATCGGTAACACTTGATTTTATAAATTTGGTTGAATATATATCATGAGAAACATGTTTTCATTTTGTATCATAATGTTACCAACTTCGTATCTTAAACTAATGAGCAACAAGTAATGACCTATAAGTAAAAGTTGGATGTATATTATCATCACAAACATGTTACCATTTTGTTTAACAATGTAACTAGTTTGGCGGATGACATATGATAAAAAAATTTAACATAAATGGTTGATGTAAGTTATAGTGAAATCAGGAAAGTGTAATATGTTACCCCTTATATGTTGGGAATGTTATCATAATCAGTTAAATGTAAAATGTTAGCAGTTTAGTTTGACAACGTTAGCAGATTTCTTCGACAATATTCCTCACAAATATGTTACCATTTTCATGAACAGTGTTATCAGAGATGTTTGATTATAATCACGAGAATCATTTTTTCAATTTGTATCATAATGTTACCAACTTCGTTTAATATGTGATCTTAATCATAGTGTAAGATGTTAAAGTTATAATAAAATTGTCATCATTAACATCTATGTCATCATGATAACTATATTTTYTCACTATTTAGTACAAAAATGTGAYYATTGTAACTTTTCATGTCACCACACAAGATTCTTATTTTGTAGGTGAATTTATAATAAAAATGGAAACAAAAAAACCACGACAGCTGGGTACATATTACATTATTTTGGTTACAAAGTTTTCAAAGATAATTTTGAAGAACTTGAAAGAGGATATGTGTTTGAGAGTGGATATACAGATCTAGAAGAGCTCTTATCCAGCTTTCATCATAGCTTAGCTTAAACTTTGAACTTCAATACTTGAATAAATTCATAACAATAACACAGTAATAATGAATAATAGTTAAAAAAAATATGCAAGTGTCCATGTAAAAAAACAAGAATAGATTTATAAATCTCTTTATTTGAAAATTCAAGATCAGTTCTAGAATTAAACAAATTTTGCAAAACAACAATACAAAACTCTAATTACCAAAACCCCTAAATTTGAAACATAAATATTTACAAATCAAATAAATAAGTAATGAAATTAATTAAAAAATAAGAGGAATCAAGTAACCTTTTAGCACTTTGTTAACATAAATCTCAACAACATTTAAAATCCCAGCCTATTTAATTAGTGCCACAAAAAATGATGAAAGAGAATAAAGAATATAAAGATAAGTTGAGAAAAAGTTTGATAGAAATAGAAGATATAAGAGTAAGGTTGAAGCATTGAAGGTGATGAATGAAAGGAATTAATGAGATAATAATGAATTAAAGAGATGAAGGAGATATTGTGATGATAAATGAAGGAGAAGATGCTCTAGATTGTTGATTTTCATGTGTAGATTAGCAAATGGTAAGCATGCTTTTACAAGACATTAAATGATAGACATGACATTTATTAATAAAGAAATAAAATTGACAGCCCACTTGTTTTAGCAACAGGTCATTTTGTAACAATATGGGTCAAATTGACCCGTCTTAACATTTCAGACGGATAGTGTGGTCTGAAACAAGAATTTGTGATCATTTCATGTTACTTGTCCTTTATTTTTATAAGTACACTTTCAAATATGGCTAACTATTAGCCGTTTTGCGTCATTCCATGTCATTGCAGAGCATTTTGGTTCGGGTGAATTTAGGACTCAAGTTACTTTGGATCTTGTCAATTTTGGATCCAACAAGTATTCAGGGCTGGTATGTCAGATGTGCTTAATTCCGGCTCGTGTCATATTAGAGCTATGTAATTTCGGGTATCGCCAACTTCTCTGACGAGACAAATTGATAGGACTAACGTAAATATACCACAAATCCATAGTGTACGTTAGGTCTTTATCTTAACGGTTTTAACACACAATTTAGTTAAACAACACCAACATTCTTATTCTTATTTCCTCCTAAAGAAAAAACCAATACCTTAAATTCAACTTAATCAAAACCCTATCAGTAATAATTTTGATTGACCCATCAATCAAGTAGCAAAAAAGAATATGCAACACATGATTCAACCTTACATTTTCCACCCAAAATAATCACAAACTCATTTTCTGAGCATTTACCCAACAAAACACATTAATGACCCAAAAAAAACTTCCCTTTTTTCCTTCCCTATTTCCCCCTTTTCCCTTTCACATCCATAATCATTCATCATTTTTTTCCTCATTTCTCTTTCCCTCTCTTCAATTCCACAACCTTCACTAAATTTCTCAAATTTCTCTGTAAAAAAAAAAAAAAAAAACCAATTTCCACGTGGACATTACAATAAACAAATTTTAATATTTTTTTTGCAGAAGAAGAGAGAGAAAGAAGAGAGGTTGTAGAGAGAGAAAGAGAGAAGGAGAGTGTATTGTACCTTTTTCAGTCCACACTAATCTTTCCCTCCACCCACCTTCCTTCCCCATGTGATCAGCTCCCTCTTCCTTCAATCATCATCATCATTTCTTCTCCCAAATTTAATTTCACAATTTGGATCTAATTGCAACAATATATTAATATTATATTCAATATATTCATAATAATAGTAAAAATATTCATTTTTTCTGATTTTTTCTCTCAAGAACTCAATTTTTGTTGAATATTTGAAGATTCGATCATTGACCCATTTCATAAAATCCTAAATTACGAAAAGGGTTTTAATTATTTTTTTCTGGGTGTGTCTCAATTTTTCTGTATAATATAATATAATAATAGTAATATTATATTCACATTTTTGGGAATTTTTCTTGAACGTTTCAAGATTTGATCATTGACCCATTTCATAAAATCCTGAATTACGAAAAGGGTTTTAATTATTTTCTTCTGGGTGTGTTTCAATTTTTGTTAATTTCACCTGAAATTGAGGTTATTTTTGTTGGATCCCTAACTAATTTGATTCTAAATTAGGGTTATCCAGATAAGATTACCCGTTTTGGATCCGATTTTGGGGAAAACAGCGCCATCTCATGGCGCTGTTTCGCCGATTCTTCTATCGTAAGCCACCTGATCGCCTTCTTGAAATTTCAGAGCGTGTATATGGTACGTAATCTTGATTTTTTTTCAATTAGTTTGTTAGATTGATATGTATAATTGAGCTGGAAACCGTCTATTTTAGCTGAATTTTGTCCATTTAACGAACTTGTATTATGATCATTGAGCTGAAAACCTTATAATTTTGTTGGGTTAGTGAAATCTTGGAGGTTAAAGCTGTTAGATTTGGTTTTCATTAATTATGAATTGAAGTTAAATGCTTGTTTTGCATAATTGAGCTAGTTTTTCGGGTTACATTCGACTTTAGGGTGAGATTTGTTGTTGTCGTAGCGTTTAAGGGTTGTCTGGCTGTTAGAACCAGGTGCATTGGTAGTATCAGTGTATATGGAAGAGAAGGGATAGGTTTTATAGGTGGAATTAGGGCATTTTGCGACGAGTTAGTTAAGCATTACTTATATACGTAGTTGAGCTGGTTGTGCCACTTGTCTCAGCTTAATAAGGTGAAATCTGTTGCTAGGAGCATCTAGAAGCTGTTGTTTAGTCGTTGATAGGATTGCCTAGGCAATGGCGGGGAGATGCTGGTGATGTTATTTACCCGAGTTTACGCCTTTTTAGTTTTTTTTGGCTGTAGTTTTCCTTTGAAATTACGACAGAGTTAGAGATTCCTGTTTTCTCACTATTCATAAATAGGAGGATCTATATTAGTTCAGGACTTTGCCCGTGGTTTGTGTGTGGTTGGGCTTGTATGGAGGTTTCCTGCAGATAAGGTTTGTTTTTCTATGTTACTGATATGCCGGAAAATCTCTCAGTAAACTTGGTGCACGTCTTCTTGATGTGAAGTAATAGTCATTTGATGCAATTCTCACCACAAATTCATCATGGGTCATTCCGATCCATCCTCTTTGTTATAAACATAGGTTAAGGTGCCATGCAATATCTGAACCCCATCCCTTCCTCCTCTAGTTACGGGTTCCACCGAGGCATTCGGTTACTGTTGTACTGATATGTTGATCTTATGCTTGTCCAGTCTTTGATTGTTGCTTCTCGACGGATGTATTGGGTGAACATGAATACAAAGAATACCTTGGTGGTATCGTGGCACAGCTGCAAGACTACTACCCTGATGCATCATTCATGGTGTTCAACTTTAAAGAAGGGGACCGAAGGAGCCAAATCTCTGACATATTATCTCAGTATGATATGACAGTTATGGAATATCCTCGGCAATATGAACATTGCCCTCTGCTACCACTGGAAATGGTTTATCACTTTTTACGCTCCAGTGAGAGTTGGTTATCGTTGGAGGGTCAACAAAATGTGCTTCTGATGCATTGTGAAAGAGGAGGTTGGCCTGTGCTTGCTTTTATGCTCGCAGGCCTCCTCTTGTACAGAAGGCAGTATAATGGTGAGCATAAAACGCTTGAAATGGTATATAAGCAGGCTCCAAAGGAGCTTCTTCAGCTTTTATCTCCTTTAAATCCACAGCCTTCGCAACTCAGATATCTTCAGTATATTTCTAGAAGGAATTTAGGCTCAGATTGGCCTCCTTCAGACACTCCTCTTGTTGTAGATTGTATTATTCTTAGAGTCCTTCCTTTATTCGACGGGGGCAAAGGTTGCAGACCGGTGGTTCGTGTTTATGGGCAGGATCCTGTAATTAAATCAAGTAGAAGTAGTAAGCTTCTGTTTTCATCCTTAAAGTCCAAAAAACATGTTCGCCACTATTTGGAGGTAAATTGTATATTCCTTAAGCTGTTTTTTTTAATGATGAGTTGATAGTTTCAAAGAGCTAATCTGTTGCTTGTGACTGCAGGCAGAGTGTATTTTAGTTAAATTGGATATTCGAACCCATGTTCAAGGTGATATTGTTCTGGAATGCATCCATTTGTCCGATGACGGTTTACAAGAAGAAGTTATGTTCAGGTTTATGTTCCATACATCCTTTGTCCGGTCAAACATTCTGACTCTTAGCCGTGAAGACATTGATGTTTTATGGGATGCAAAGGATCAGTTTCCCAAGGATTTCAAAGCTGAGGTATATCATGAATGTTCTTTTATGACGCCTTTTCTTTTATGCTGTGAGGGTTGAAGGCATACTTACATTTGTGCAGGTTCTCTTTTCGGACGTTGGTGCAGTTCCCCTTATTACCGCAGAAGTAGATGATGACGATGACGATGACGATGAAGCTGATATGGCTTCACCTGAGGAGTTTTTTGAAGCCGAAGAGATTTTCAGCAATGTTGTTGATGCCCAAGAAGGAAAAACCGACTTTGAAACTTTGGTGACACATGAGAATTCTGCAGGTAATGGTAAACTCAAGGATATGTCGAAGGAGGATATTGAGCCCAATGCATTTGAAGATTGCTCACCGGATGGGGGGGCCCGCAGGCAGGACATTATATCTCAACCGCCGCTTGAATCGGTCAAGGATATAGGGCTGGATGACCAGAATAAATGTCTGCATAAGGGTGTTGATGTTGATCTTGATGCAGTTAAAGACATTCTTATGGATGACACAAACCAGAAAGAAGACGTAAAATTGGCGGTCGAAGATATGGTTATGGATAAAGTGATGCAAAACCACATTGAGGCAAAGTATGATGTGAATGTAGTGAAGGACATTACTTTGGATTCCCACATTCAAGAAATGAAGGACAAATTTCTCGACAGTATTGTTGTGAAAGATCTTGATACCAAAGAAGTTATGGAGGACAAGACTACGGATAAGAGGTTGGAATGTAAGAGTCCACCAAGAAAATTGACAGGTGACAGTAAGCAAAAGTGTGAGAGAGTTCTGCAGCCCTCACCCAGAAGACCTCCTACGTTTAACCAGAAGTCGGTTTCTGATTCTGCTTTGGCCAAGCATAGAGGAAAACAGCAAGAGGGAGCTGAGGATACGCCAAAATTAAGCAAGCAAAAATCAACAGAACATAGATGGATTCCTTCAAATAAAGGCTCTTACACCAATTCGATGCATATTGCATACCCACCTACCCGGGTCAATAGCGCGCCGTCATCTCTAGGAGGTGTCAAAAATCAAGTGAAAGACTCTGGCGCAACTGGCAAACTGAAGGACCGTGTTGGTAGCACAGATATTGGGTCTGTTCCTAGTGTTGATAGGCGAGTTCATAAGTCTCATGGTGTAAGGTCTCCGAAATCTGGGCAATCTGCTAAAGGTTTTCACGATGGTACTCTTGATGATGGGGTCAGGGGAAAAGTTAATTTACCTTCATCGTCCCCTAAAGCAAATCACCTATCAGCTTATCCTGAGTCACATCAGGTTGAAGAAGAAACCGAGGAAACTCAGAGCAAGACAGGTCCCCCATTGTCAACCTCTTCACCTCCAGCACCAGCTTCCTCTCCACCCCCCTCTTGTGAATCTTCTTCGTCAGATACCTCAACTGTAAATGTGGTACTACCTCCACCTCCACCTCCACCTCCACCTCCACCTCCGCCACCGACACTGCCACCGCCGTCGGTACTGGCAGCCACCTCTTTACGGTGGAAGTTGCGGTGGCAGTTGCAAGCGGCACACTTTAGTGCGTCTAAAGTACC
>VHZZ01000016.1:443289-457053 GCA_009801015.1 Silene noctiflora
CCTCCACCCCCTCCTCCCATGGCTTCACCCACATATTCCTTCGATTTAACAAAACCTTATCCTCCATCACCTCCTTTTGGACATGCAGCACAACCCCCACCGCCTCCACCACCTCCACCACCGCCACCACCTCCCTCGGGTGCAAGTTTAGTGACACATCCACCTCTTTTAACAAAAAGTGTCCCTCCTCCTCCCCCTCCCCCACCTCCTCTATATAATGCACCACCGTCTACAGTTTGGAGTGCCCCGCCGCCTCCACCTCCTCCTCCACCTCAACCTCCCCCAATTTGTGCTTCACCTCCTCCTCCCCCTCCTCCTCCCATTAGAGGTGGCCCACCACCTCCACCACCTCCACCTCCACCTCCACCTCCACCTCTAGCCCCTTCAATATATGGTGCACTTCCACCTCCGCCTCCGCCTCCGCCTCCGCCTCCGGCAGTATATGGTGCTCCACCTCCACCGCCACCTCCTCCCATGAGAAGTGGACCACCCCCACCACCGCCACCTCCATTATTATATGGTGCTCCACCTCCTCCGCCGCCACCACCTTATATAAGTGGAGCCTCTTCTCCTCCCCCTCCACCTCCACCTCCACCTCCATCATTGCATGGTGCTCCACCTCCTCCGCCACCACCACCTTTTATACATGGAGCCTCTTCTCCCCCTCCTCCACCGCCGCCTCCAATTTTGCATGGTGCTCCACCTCCTCCGCCACCACCACCTTTTATACATGGATCCCCTTCTCCTCCCCCTCCACCACCTCCTCCAGGGGGTCAAGCTTATCCCCAACCGCCAACGTTTCCCGGGGGTAGAGGAGGTCCTCCTCCACCTCCACCACCACCTGGGGGTCTAAGAGGCCCTCCTCCACCTCCACCACCACCAGGGGGTCTAGGAGGCCCTCCTCCACCACCCCCACCACCTGGGAGTCTAGGAGGCCCTCCTCCCCCTCCTCCTCCACCTGGGGGTCGAGTCGGACCTCCTCCCCCACCACCTCCAATGGGTAGAGGCGGACCACCTCCACCACCACCTCCAATGGGTAGAGGGGGACCACCGCCTCCACCACCTCCCGGAGGCGGAGTTCCAGGTGCTCCAGCACCACCAAGACTACCTGGTGGAGGACCACCACCACCACCTCCATTTGGTGCTAAAGCCCCGGGTGCACCAAATGCCCCACCAGCTCTTGGAAGGGGTCGTGGGCTGGCACGAGCTGCACCTAAGAAATCTACTCTTAAACCTTTGCATTGGAGCAAAGTGACACGCGCTTTGCAAGGAAGCTTATGGGAAGAATTCCAGAGGCAAACACAGGCAGGGCCTCAAAGGTACTGGATCTCTTCCTTTTTCCTTTTTACTTGCTTGTGTTTTTGGCTGTCCCGAAAATTGCTTTTCGCATATTTTTTGCTTTATGAACTTGGTGATGTTGGTTAAGTGTATTCTCTTTGATGATGCTAAACTATTGCTTGCCGGGTATCCATTTTGGAGCTCCTGTTATGACTTTTCCCCTATATTTGGAACAGCGGTACTATTATGTAATCACTAATATATATCCCTTAAATATAGTGGGGCAGAGTTTGACGTGGCAGAAATTGAGAAGCTTTTCTCTAATCAAGTCTCTAAGCCGGCTGGTGCTGGAGGGAAAGCTAACGAGAAGAAGAAGGCGGCTAGTTCCAAATCTGAAGTTGTTCATCTGGTAATTTAGTTGAGTTAGAACCTGCTATTAGACCTCATACATCTTCATGGTTGAGCACTTTATATATCTTCTTATAATAATAAATAATTTGTCTGTTGCATTTCCATTTCAGAATCCAGAATTATAAACTGGAATCTAACTACTCCCAAATTATTTGATTAAAGAGTGTCGATATAGAGTCATCAATCTTTTCAACTTGTGATAAATAAGTGTTAAAACTATTATCTGATACCTATGGTAGTGCATTCGAGGTGCACAGTGAGAAGTGATGTTATAGACTCTTGTATCAGTTTTCTTTTCCTGACTACCCCAAATATTAACGGCATCTGAAAGTAACCATCACCTAGATAAAGTCTAAGCAATTTAAGGTACGTTGGACTGGTTGCTATTTGTTGCGGCTGGAGAGTATAAAAATATGTGGAAATTTTGACATAGAATTATGAAACAGATGATTCGAAGTGTGTGCTCGTTCCATTATTGGTGAACTATATGACTGTTGCATAGTGCCTTTTGACTGACATACAAGAACATTTCAAGGACCTAATCTATGGTTATTTATTTCAGTTTAGCTATACAAATATCTATAATTGCTAAATGGGTTTTTCTAACATGTGCCCTAAAGGGCGCATGTTAATAAGCTAAGTAGGGAAAGTTTCTTGAGAATATATCATGACAAATATTATTGAAACTCATATTTGCCATAATGAGTGAAATAATCATGAAAAACTTTCCCTACTTAGCTTATTAACATGTGCCCTAGGGCACATGTTAGAAAAACCGTTGCTAAATGAACTGCCTTATTGTGTAATGTTTTGGTTGCTTTTGCCCCTATAATATGGGAGTTGCATTATACTTAACTTCTTTTCTATTAATGTGATTTAGAATATAAAATAACTATGCTAGGTATGCAAAGAAAAATATACGCTGGGAACGTTACGGGGGGAAATACTTAAAACTGAACTCTACAGTAGAAATTTTAAGCCATTGCTACTATACAAAGTTTATAATATAATTTTATGGAACTTATGACTCCATGTGAACCATAATTTTTTAAATACTATCAGTTGTACACTTGTTTTGTTTGAATGCACCCATTTATTCTTCTTTTGTTGCTTAGGATTAATCATGGCTGTTTATTTATTTATTTTTTTTCTACGAAAATTTTGTTGTTCTCCTTGTCCTGATATGATACGCCTGCATGAATTTTGCAGATTGACCTCAGAAGAGTTAATAACACTGAAATAATGCTTACAAAGGTTAAGATGCCGCTCCCTGATATGATGGTACGCTAGATGTCCCCATTTCATTACTGGGTATTCTCCAGATGTACACATGGAGTAGCTAAGCGTTATAACTCCTAAGAAAAACTCACTAACTATTCTTATTTGTGAAAAAGGAGTTCCTATGCATTGCTGGACGTATGTTGGGTTTTCAGCTTACGTTTTTTTTTCTCAGATGTTTTTGGAAAATCACATCTAAGTAATTCAGTGTCCGTCCTGTGACTGCCGGGTATCTTCTATGGTATTAACTGAGGACTAGAGCTGGTACATGCTTCTAGGAGCTTTTCCTTAATCATTGCGAACGTACCATTTTTCTACTAGAAACACTTACCTAGTGAGACCCTGTATTGCCATCTTTAAGACCTTACATTGCCGTCTTTAAGACCTTACATTACCTACCTAGTTTTTGAGCTTCCTTTCTCCTTTTTTTTTTCGGTGCTTCATCATGATAAGTGGTTGATCTTGGACACATGCTGTTGGTTACTATAATAATGGACTATTTTTTCTCAGAGTGGTAATGTCTCAAAATCACTTTCGCAGGCTGCAGCATTAGCTTTGGACGAGTCTATTTTGGATGCTGATCAGGTGGAGAATCTGATAAAATTTTGTCCGACTAAGGAAGAGATGGACCTTCTTAAGGTTACTATCTAGCATTTGAATCCTGTACTGTCTGTTTGATTTTTTTTTTTTTTTTTTTGAGATATAAGGACTGGAATTATGCTTTTCCAGGTGATATCGTGAAGTCTCTAACCTTGTGGCTTATCCTTTTGCCAACAACTTTAGTTTTGACTCTTTCTTTTATATTGCATTCTAGAACTACACTGGCGACAGGGAGAAGCTGGGAAAATGTGAGCAGGTCTGAAATATTCTTATCCAGACTATATTATAAATTTTCGTATGTGTATCTTAATTTGTTGTAATGAGATTTAGTTCTTCATGTCATGCACATGTAAAATGCTACTCTGTATTTCTCAGTGAGTTATGTGAGCGAAAGCGCTATTGACATTGTCATAACTAGTCTGATTAATTATTAGTATGACTTTTAGTTACAGTATTAGTGGTCCTTGCCTGACTTTTATACTCGTTATGATTCTTCATTTTGTTTTAACTTCTCCTTTATTGTATTTATTATGTCTCAGTTTTTTATGGAGCTCATGAAAGCTCCAAGGGTGGAGTCAAAACTACGAGTATTTTTGTTCAAGATTCAGTTTAACACCCAGGTTCTTTTGCGTTTTGTGGTTTTATACACAGTGGCTAATGCAACAATAATGTTCTTTTCAATGAAACTACTACTATCCTATGTGCAGGTTAAAGATTTTAGGAAGAGCTTGAATACTGTAACTTCTGCATGTGAAGAGGTAGGATTACTACTTGTCGACTTTGTAGAGATGCCACATGTTCTGTTGTTACGCATATTTTAACTTATGCAATGCATTTCCTGTCATTTTTCAACATAGGTTCGCAACTCTTCGAAGTTGAAAGACGTCTTGAAATATATTCTCAATCTAGGCAATTTGTTGAACTCTGGAACTGCAAGAGGTATAATACTTAAACCTAGTAGCTCAGTCTTTGTGAGTGTATTCTATTTGGGAATACTTAACCTATTATAAACACGCCTTTATCTGCTACCTATTAAAAATAATTGCCCTCTCTTTAAATAGCTACCTATTTAAAATTACGGCAACATTGGGTTGTTTCTATTTGGGAATACTTTACTGATATATCTTTAAAATTTCCTCTGTGAAATGACTAATATTGCCTTACACTATTTTGAACATTCCCCCACCCTCTTTCGTTCTCATAAACCCTAATTAGCTGTAATTTCTAAGATTTTAATTAATCTTCCAAACTTCTAGCAAGAAAAGCCAAGAAGAGAGAGAGAGAGAGAGTTGTTCCTACTTTGGGTTGTTTCTGTAGAGACACAAATAAATAAAGCAAGACTTCCCTTTTGTGAGATCTTTCACTGTAAAACTAAGTTTAGGACTTTGTCAATGAATTTCACAGAAATGATTTGTGTTATTCCACTGTTAGGAAGAATAGCAAAGAGGAAAGTAGTGGTTGTAAACGAGGTTCATATTTGTGTTCTGTTGACACATGACATCAGTGTGCATCTCTTAGTTCCTTGATTAGCTCTTAGTTTTTCAATATTGGAGGGCTTATTCATGGAGTATTGTTGGAAATTTGAGGGTTTTTTTTTGTTTTTGGTTTATCTGGGTAAAGAAGGGGATGAAGGGGGAAGAAGATAAAGGAGGAAGAAGGTGAAGAGATGAAGAAGTAAGGATGATTGAAGGAGATGACGAAGAATGATGAAGGAGATGGGGAGAGATAAGGACCGGGTGGGTTGAAGGTGGAAGGGGTATTCTGGGGAGTAATAGAAAATACTGCAAAGATTACAGAGAGGAATAGAAAATGGCTGGAAATATTTGAAAAATTTGACCGAAAATTGGTTTTTTTTTGTAGTCACTGGTAATCAGTACTTCCTCCGCCCCGGTCATTTGTTTACCTCTTCTATTTATGGTGTCTCATTCATTTGTTTATCGTTCTATATTGGGAATAATTTTGAAGGGTAATTTGATCATCCACATAACCTGTTGTCCACTTGTCACTCAAATAATAATATTCACAAATGGTCCTCTCCCATTTACTTGATCTCTGTGCCAAAACCAAAGGTAAACAAATAAACGGGATGGAGGAGTATTTATTAAGTAGTAATTTCTAATTTTTATAAAAAGGTGTAATCTAGGAAAAAGTATGTATCATCGGTATTAACTAAAATCAAAATTTCCTTCTTGTTACATAACAGTATGCTGGCTATACCATCTTGCCCTAGCTTCTGGTTGCGTCTTACAGGCTCTGTCATCTTTAAAAGCTAGTTGGTTGCCTTGAAGTCACGAACTTCTTGAAACCAGTGCGAATCTGTTTCTATTTTCTGTCTTACTCTTATGTTCATCATTTAGGGTCCTTACAAAAGTATCATTAATGTCATTAGTTGCCTGGTTGTTCCTCAAGGATTATCATGAAGTATTTCTGTAAGAATCCAAAGAATAGCTGTATCTGTGGATCAATAATTAGGCAAAGTAAATATCAGTGTATCATGTTGCACAACTTCTGTAGGAATTAATCTGAATTTAATCTGGCTTAAAGTCATAACCTAACCTTCTCTGTTGGCGTATTATTGGAAATTTAGTATACAATGTTATTTCTAACATGATGTTTTTTCTAACTTGGCTTCTTATATTTTAATGGATGCTGTAACAGGAATGGCTGTTGGATTCAAGCTAGATAGTCTGCTAAAGCTCACAGATACCCGTGCAACTAACAGCAGGATGACACTCATGCATTATCTCTGCAAGGTATTACCATCTTGCATTCTTTTCACAGTATATGTATTTATTGTGCTTGTTATGTATGTTTATTTTCAATTGAGCCAAAAACCCATTAATATTTGGTTGTGGATTTTGCTGTAATAAAGCAAAATGGTTCACTAAACTTGTTGCAGTTTTTTTTTACTAGTCACTCGATGTAATTCTCATGCAAATTTCATTGTAGATCATTCAGAAACAACCTTTGGGTGTGACCAAAAAAGGGACAAGGCTCGTTTAAATAAAAAAGGATAAGGTTGCAACTTGCAGCATCTGATCCCTTATTATACTCCACTATTTGTAGAAAAAATTACCTAAAAACAAGATTACTCTAGTTTTCCTCTCTTTCACACTGTTAAATTTATGAAAGGGGTGCGACTTATAACCTAGTTATAGCTGGGGAAATAGCAAATTACCCCCAAACGTTTGGGGTCATGTGCAATTTGCCCCCAAACGTTTTGACACTGTGCAAATTAACCCAACTTTAACATCCGACAATTTTACATCTACTACCACCCTCCCGAGCACCATCAAACACTCTTCCCCATGTCCCATCCTAACTCTCCTCTCCATTAAACAAAAGACAATTGGTAGTTCACATCACCAAAGGCGAGTGGTTAACGAGAAAGATCGTATTTTTAAGCTAAAAAGAAAAAAAAGGAGGTATCAAGAATAAGGTAAATAAGAAAGAGGGTTATATCTGAGCATGCATATTTAATTCTGGTCTTGCTTACCTGCCCACTTTTGTTCCTCTGAATTTTAGATTGAAGGGGTGTAGACAAAAATCTCCTCTGCTATGACCAATCATCCAAATAAACTTGTATCCGGCGGAGCTCTGCAGATTATTTGTTAATGTGACTTACTTCTTGTCCTTGTGACTTGCCTTTGTAGAGCTGCTTTATGTCTTTATTAAGACCCTGTGAATTTATATATGACTTAAGTTTGCTTGTTATTTAGACCTTGTTTGGATGGATAGTAACAGAAGGGGGTGAGGGAGGGGAGGGGAAAGGAGGGAAGGGGGAAGGAGGGAAGGGAAAGGAGGAAACGAAGGGGAGGGGGAACGGAGAGGTTAATCTCGTTTGTTGGAGATAATTTTAATTTAGTTTGTCTTGGATGAGGGAAATGGAGCAATTCAATTTCCCGCCCTCCAAATCCCTCCACCTCCATCCCTCCCAAACCCTCTATCCAAACACACCCTTAAAGCACAATAATTTATGTCTCTTTATTAGTTTGTGTTTTCCCAAGAGTGATCTTAACAATGACTTGGATGTTTTGTGCCAGTTACGCATACTACTGTATTTAAATTACTCCCTCCCATCCAGACCAAACTACCTATGGCCCAAAAACGTGTGAGGAGAATTTTAGAAAGTGGGTAGTTTGGTCTGGATGGGAGGCAGTACTCGTGATCCGTATTACTTTCATCATACTCTAGACGAAACATTAGGGCTATGGTGTGATAATTATTTGGCATTAAGTCACATCAGGGAAATCTTTGGTATAGCCTCATGCAGGAAACATAAACTCTGCCGGTAACTAATTTGTTTAGAATTATGTGATCTTATGTTAGTGTTAGGGTTCTGAGATCTTGTTTACTCGAGGAAATAAGTGGTTCCTGCTGCCATTACATATTTTGTCTTTTGATATTTGGTTTAGAGTGCACTGGTTTTTACACATGGTGTAAGTGCCAGGTTTCTTTCAGTATTTGCTTTAGCGTCCACTGTGGTTTTTTATGTACTGCTGAAATGCCATTTCTTTTCCTTCAGTTTCTTGCTGAGAAGTTACCAACACTTCTGGACTTTCATGAAGACCTTCTAAATCTTGAAGCATCAACAAAGGTTCAGTTATATTTATTTAAAATCTGAGCTGTGTGAAATAAATTATTGTGTACTGATGACAAGTCATATCCTTGCAGATACAACTAAAATCGTTGGCTGAAGAAATGCAGGCCATAACCAAGGGACTAGAAAAAGTTAAGCAGGAACAGGCTGCTTCTGAAAATGATGGCCCTGTTTCTGAGATATTTCGTAAGGTATATATTCTCTTAATCTGGAAAGGAAATGAGTAATAAGTAAAACTCGAGATGAGGGACGGTAAAAATTCCCTTGCCCTTTCTTGAAATCTCAACTGAGTGGCCATTGATGGTTTGGCATTTTAGCTTTTGTAGTGCAGTTGTCTGTCTTGGTTAATAACAAACAAGTGGCCTCCCTCTATAATGATCATACTATGAGGTGCTTGATCCCGGGGATGTAGGTCGTTGAGGACCTCATAAATATTTTAATATTGCTTTTAAGAGGTTTCTTGTTAAGGAGCTTTGCTCACTTGAAACAGATTATTTTTTTCTGATTCCTTGTAGACATTGAAGGAATTCATTGTTACTGCTGAATCGGACGTGGCTTCTGTGATGAACCTATATTCAATAGCGGTAATACCTTCACTCAAGTCTACTACCTCAAATTCTCAATATCCTTTTTTCCATTCCTCTTTCTGACTTATTGTGGGACAGGGTAGAAATGCGGATGCACTTGCTTTATATTTTGGAGAAGATCCCGCTAAGTGTCCTTTTGAGCAAGGTACCAATTTGTAAATTAAATACTTGTTCACTGCTGTATATCTTAATTGCTACCCCCTCCTATTCATAATTTCTGTCTTTCTTGTGCTGCATATAAATTCATTGATTGACATATGTCCATAGAATTTGAGTACCACCGCTTAATGACTATACTGTCTGACATTTGCATCATGTGGTACTGTTTATGTTGTATCCGTACTTTTCAGTTGAATTTAGTTTCCATTCTGATCAAGTTATCACATACATTTGACGGCCTAAACGCAGTTACGCAGACTCTGTTGAACTTCACAAGATTGTTTCGGAAAGCACACGAGGAAAATATCAAGCAGGCTGAACAGGACCGAAAAAAGGCTGAAAAGGAGGCTGAAGCAGAAAAGACAAAAGCCGCTAACCAACCCAAAGAGTGAGACGTAATCGACAGTGGTGTTTGGTCTCTCATGAAAGTCCATTCTTCCCTTGTGCATCAGTGTCTTTAGCAGCCTCATCAATTGCAAAACAAGGTGCACTTTTCCCGAAGGACCTCCAGGGGTGAAAGGAAACAATGTTCAATCGAGAAATTGTGGATCCCTCGATCTTAAACTGGAAGAGCTCGATTGTGTACAAAGGAGATGGTACACCGCCCTCTCTCTTAGACGCCTGTGGCCGGTTTGCTGTCGGACAGCCATCAATTGGGCCAAAATCGTCGGAAATTCTTGCTCATTGTGATACATCTAACTGAAATAGACCAGCAGTACGCGGAGGCAGAAAGTAGATCAATTTTGCGAAGCAGACAGCCGTGGCATGGCTATCCCTGCAACATGTACAAAGCTTTAACCTGTAGATAGGTAGGCAATTCTTTTGTAACATAATATTTTTGCTTCCTATTAATTGGTGAGCTAGTGATTAGGGAGAGGAGGCATATATCAGTAGTTTTGTACAGAATTGTAGGGAGGTTAAAGAGAGAATATAGGTTGGTGAATGCCATTGTTTTTTGGAACGAACCGGGTGTAACTGTAATATACCGCTATTGTAGAGCCGGAAGACGGGGAATGTCTTGTTTCTTCCCTTCAAATAAATTGATTCTTGACCAACATAATGTTTTATTCAACTTCCGATTTTCTTGATTTGTTGTTCTACATTACCGGCTTTACCGCCATTGTATATGAAAGCATTTAAACTCCATTACCACGCAGACTAAATCCATGCATGTAAATATGGTGCGAAAGTTATATGGAGTTTATGTTGTGAATAATTAAGTAACTATTGGTATTCGATCTTGTTTTTTCAATTTTAGTCCATTTCAGTTCAACTCTTTTCAGTTCAGATCCATTCAATTTAGCTCTATTTAAATTAAATCACTTGCAACTCTATTCCGTTATGCTCAACTTGATTCGGTTTCAGTTCAGCCGAAAAGACTAGTGTTAGAACCATCCATTAGTTGGCAACTGTGAGAATTGAAATCCGGCTAAATTCAATCCACTTGATCATATAATTGAGTAAGCATCACACGAATTAATTACTTTCAAAGAGTTTTACCTTGTCCGAAAAGGAAAAATCACTTATAAATTTTATGTGAAAATACATCTTGACTGCAAAATTTTCATAAAAACACGGACAATTTTAATAAACGCCCGTCTCTAATAAAAAAAAGCTAACATTAAACGAAGTATATTGACTTTGCCAATAAGATACACCTTTACTTTGAATTCGCGCTAGAATGTAACTATTTAAAATAACCGATAAAAGAAAAACTTATCGACCATAAGTCCATAACCCATGACCAAAATGTTTCTTTCCAAGGAAAGTTCCAAGTATGTTGATTGACCTAGCATCCAAAGCCTAAATACGTCTTATTACAATAAAATCCAATAAAAAAATAATCAATAAAAAAATAATAAATATGTGATTATAATAATACAACTCAAAAGCCTAAAACTATTGTTATTACTTATCCTGTTAAGTTGCACTAATAATAATAATTAAAAAGCCTAAAACATAGGTAAGTGACACTGTATACCTTTTGGTAAAAGTTTGGAATTATTTGAGTGAATATATATATTGAATACACTTAATTGTCACTTTGCTGATTGTTTCTTAATCATCACCCTTATTATTTCATTATTTCATTCATTCATTCATAAATTGTCACGAATCTTCCTTAGCCGACACACTGTCGGTCTCATGCTATTCTTTTCTCTAGCTGCTCTGAATTCACCATTTCCATTATGTCATTTATTATTGCTATTATACAAAAGAACCACTTGCTTTAAGACGGACACTATCCGTCTGAAAACTTAAGATGGATAGTGACCCTCTCACACTCGATAGTAAGTGTTAGATTAGATTCATCGTTCATGTTGAAGTATCGAAAAAGGGTATTTTAGGCTTTTGTGGCTAGCTCGTCGATTTCTTTTATGTAAGTGGAGTGACGAGCGATTTTGATGGTGAGAGAATATGAACCCAGATTATAATTAAGTATCCTATCTCTAATAACTCTATCAATTAAGCTAGTTGACATCTGCGATGGTTAACTTATGAACAAAATTGAAGTTTTTGTGACAATTATATATGGATGTATGGGAAATGGTCACCCACAAGTAACTTTAATGGGACGGGCTAGGTTAATAACCCTATACACATTTAGACAAAGATGTCTAATCTTGAAAACACAATAGAAACAAAAGTAATGATCTCTATGAACAAGATTGTTGAAGAAAGTTGTGTGTTTTAATTGAGCTAAATTTTGAATCATTGTGCCAATCTTCTTGATAATGACTCAAAGATTCTCACTAGCATCAATAATTTTAACAAAGTCTCTACTTTTTGTGCTTGTACAGGACATCAAATGTACATAAACTCGATTTTAAATATATATAGAGAGAGATTTTAAAATTATCGCAGATTCATAATAAAAATTACGTGAATTGGAGGTAAGAAATTCGAAAGTACGAGACATAAATATCAACCTAGAATTTGATTTGGGACAATAAAGTAGAAACTATTAGGAATAATGAGAAAGAGAGAACTGGGAATTAGATACTCTAATGTCCATAGGTTACGAGTTCAATTTCCCAATACGACCTAGTTCAAGGGAATAAATCGCAAGTTGGACATAACCTCAAGCTATTGACGAGCTCCACTAATCATGTGTGTTAGAGTATAAAGTCTATTGGAACTCCAATCAAAAGTTCAAACTGATGGTTGAAATCCAATTCAACCAATGAGATCTCAAACCATCGGTAGATCTCAAGTAAAAATGTGAGGTATTAAGGGGACCAAGACCTTAATCTTATATTATTAGTTCAAATGTAAAATTTAGAGAAACGTCCCTTATTAAGTTGAGATCATCTACCCTTACCCTGTCCATCCTTTAAAGTAGACTTGACGAACGGGTCAAACATACCGGATTAGGCTCATCTCATTTCGAATTTGCAAAAATACTGGTTAGAACGAGTTATATTAATTCAACTGTTTAGGTCAATTCCGTTACGGTCATACTGTGATCATTGGATGAGGTCGATTTTACTGGGTCTACTTGTAAGATCCTCCATTAATACAAAAAATCTGGGAATGAATCAAGCAATTCCAAGGCACCGCATTTCGGCGGGACATTTAGTTGCACAGTTAATGTCCCCAGTGCTGAACAACGCGGTTAATGCTGAGATTTAAAGGTGTGAATTTGATACTACTTCTCCAAAACAAACATGTCCCATTCTCTTTATTTATTATTCCTTTCTCACCTTAAAATTTGTCCCTATTCATACAAAAAAAAGGGTGTTTCATGTTATTGTACCATACACAAATTCTTATTTAAATCGGGCATACCGATTTATATGGGGTAGATAAGACAAAAACAGAGTGCATAGAAAATAACAGTTTGTTTTGTCTTATTTATTCACAAGTTTGTGACGGATATGCCTGTTTGAGGGAGACTTGGTGTGTACCATTTTACACCTTTTGAATCTTTGTAATTACTAAACATTTCTACTTTGTCAAATTCAATGAACTTCAATCGAGGTTAGGTTTTGGTTCAGTATCAGATAATTTTTCATATCAAAATTATACGGCTGGTTATATATAAATTAAACATGATATAGATTTTGTTCGTACAAACTTCTCGACGTTGTATATATACAAGTTTTGGAGACACACGTAAGTTTGCTCGATTGTGCTTCTTGAGAATTATTGATCGACTTTAGTAAAGGTATATTAGATTGGCTTTATTTGTTTCCGAAGATTTAATTTGTATAAACAAAAATGCATCTGTATTTCTGTTCATACAAGTTACCTTTTTCATTCAGCTTTGAGTTATTATTTCAGGTTTCAACTACGTCTCTAGCTAATTTTACATATTTACCAAACAGAGCATTAACCACTCATCCTATTTATTAAACCAACAACCATAGTGCTGAAGTGTTAGCCTGTGGTTGAAAGTACATATTTTATTTTTTTTAATAAAGGGGTCCACCCATGTTATACTTACATTTTATTTAGGGGAATGAATTGAATAAAATAGTCTACAGGAGTTAAATTGCTCACTATTAACATACTTGATTAATATTGACAAATATATATTTTTAAGTTGATTATGATAAAAAAATTATGATTAAAAAAATAACAAAATCACTTGCTGAAAATCCAATCTACAAATTTAATATACAGTAACATGAACTTAATAAAAACAACGATAAATACTCAAATCCGTTAAATAGCCCTTTGCTAATTTTACAGAAAAAGATCGAATAGAAAATACAACTACTAAAAATAATGACATAAAAATTAAACAAAATTATTTTTAGAAATTATTCACATAAACAAATTTATGAGTAAAATATTCACATAATTAAATTTGTGAGAAAAGTATTCACAACACCATGGATATTAGAT
>VHZZ01000016.1:497747-523415 GCA_009801015.1 Silene noctiflora
TTTTTTTGCCAAATATAAATAAAAATTATAAACATCATTTCAATATAACATAGAAAATATATATCATATTGTGGATTGATACACCTTCTTAAAAGCTCTATAATTAAAATATTTTGGATTGATACTTAAGTTCCAATAATGCMTCATATTTATAATCATAGAATCACCTCATCTTATGCTAATCTTTCGATGTGGGACAATTTTACTATTTATACGTATTCACCACACATAAATTATTTTTCAGCGTGAGGCATAACHTACTACGAAGTACACAATTTTTAATATGTGCAAATTATATGAAATCTATATTTTAATGATAACATTTTTGTGTTGATATCTAAGTTCCAATGATAACTCTTATTTATAATCATAGGATCACTTCACCTTATGATAATCTTTTAATGTGGGACAATTCAACTATTTATTCGTAATGTATCATCATATTTTTTGCACCTAATTCGACATCCAACCATATTTGATAATGAACAAACATTATATTATCTGTTAATATCCGTATACTATTGTCTACTTTTATACCTTTGGGTGAGTAGGTGTCAAAAATATGAGGGGCTTACATGAGAGTAGTTGCGTAAGTAAACATATGAAAAGTAGAGATATCCACTTTCTTAATATTTGTACAAAAAACTAAATGTAAACAATTTAATGAAAGGGAGGAAGTAGTAAATAATACGAAATTTATACTCAAATAAAAGCATTTTTCGCAACGAATCCAAATATATAAGTTTTTAAATGTTTTGCATTATACTTTTTGGTTAGATTGATAATAAAAAAATTTCTTTTATATAAAATACAGCTTTGATATTAAAAATATTACATAATATCTTTGTCATAATCTTTGAAGATTTTATAATATACTTTCCTAAAACTAAAAAAGATGATGTGGACGCTCTAATATCGCTCGAAAAAAACTTCTTTTAATAATAGATATAGATTAACATTCATTTGAATAAAGTTTACACGAAAACAGTGGCGTTTTTGACGGGGGTGCAGGGGGTTCAGCTGCATCCCCTGTTCCGAAAAATAATTACAGTATTCCTTAGCAAAATAGCAAATAAGTTAGGTGGGTCTAGTGGTTATTAAGACTATTTCTTACTTAGACCCACCTAACTTATTTGCTAAGGAATACTGTAACTATTACATATATTGAAGTAGCAATTTCTCGTATTCGGAATTTGGGTTGGACGTCGAACTAGGTGCGAAAAAGATGATGTATTTTTTATTTGATATGTTATTTGTACCACATTGAAAAATAGCGTAGGTGTGGTGAATAAATTACATATAAACAGTAGAATTGTCCCACATCGAAAGATTAGCATAAGATGGGTGATTTTATAATTATAAATAGGAGAAATCATTGGAATTAAGGCATCAACCCAAAAAAAATTGAGTCTCTTAAATATTGTCTTAGGGAACTCTTAAGAGTTTGTATCATTCTCTCCACAATATGATATAATTTTCTATATTATATTCAAGTGACGATGTTTATAATTTTTATTTATAAAAAAACTCATACATTTCATTTGACAAAAAATATCGTAAAAAAAAATGAAAATTATACAATTAGATTCGTGGTAAAAAAAAGTCATCATTAGAGTATATGTTTCATATCATTTGCACATATATTAATTATGATAAAAAAAAAAGACATACGGATATTAATAGATAATATAATGTTTGTTCATTATCAAATATGGTTGGATGTCGAATTAGGTGCGAAAAATATTGTGTACTTCTAAGTATATTATTTGTCCCACATTGAAAAATAATGTAGGTGTGATGAAAATATACTACGTATAAATAGTTGAATTGTCCAACATCAACAGATTATCATAAGGTTGAGTTATGCCATGATTATAAATGAGATTATCGTTGAACTTCGGTATCAATCCAAAAATTTGGAGTCCTTCAAATATTGTGTTCGAGTACTCTTATAAGAGTACGTCGGTTACAACAATAATAACATACAAATATTAAGCCTTACAACCTTTTTAAGAGTACGTCGGTTACACCAATAATAACATACAAATATTAAGCCTTACAACCTTTTTTTCATTAACAAAGTGTTTTATGTTTTATTTTATTTGAAAAAGATATTTTAATCACATGTAAACAAAATTAAACATAGAATGCAAAATTATAACAAAGTTGATTACTCCGTTGCAACGCACGGGTGTCAAACTAGTTATTCACTATTCAATCATAAAAATTAAATTTCTCTGAATTAACGGTAGTGAAATGACGTGGGATGCAAATTCTTCTTCTAATTAAGCATTTTGAATGGAAAACTTTTATTTCCTGTTAATTTTATTTCACTTCATTTCAATTTAATCTAGCTCAGTTTAATTTAGACAAATTTAGTTAAGCTCAATGTTATTTATTCCAATACGGTTTAGTTCAGTTCGACTGATTTTAATAAAAAAGAACATGTATTAATATTAGGGATGAACAAAACCATATACCCGATACTGTTTTTAAAATTACATATTTGCCGGTACAAACCGATCCGGTTAATCGTATACCCAGTTTTCATATAGCAGGTTTTTCCGTATATCCAGATACGGATTTTGTTAGTTAGTTGTTCAATTTCTTAAATAAGCAAAAAAAGAAAATGGGTAAATTACTGTGATTACACTTTGAATTTTCTATTTTTTGTCATTTTATATTTATTTACGAAAATTGTATAAAAAACTGTATTTTTGCCCAACTATGACCTGATAGTCTGATACAGTTTATATAAAACCAAACCTTATTATACATACGGAAACTCATGTAACTAAAAAGTAAAACCGATCGTATCCGTATTTTAAATCCGTATTATATATATATCGGGGATTTAGTATCTATCCAAACCCGGAAACCCGAATAAATGGGCATTTGAAAGTTGAAACCGTATATACCCCCCCATTTAAAACCACCACCCTTCCATTTTAGGCTTTTATTTAAGCAGTCACTTGAATCTTCGACTAAATCTTCACTGCTCTCTCCATTTTCTCTCTTCCGCCGTTGCTCTCTTTCTATCTCTCTAGGTAAAAACTTTCTCCTCTATTTCATCCGGTAACTCTATCCTCTTACTTTTTACTTGGTTTAATTCGTCTTTATTTCTTCCTTTTCTCTATGTAGCGGTAATTGTTTCCATTTTGCGGCCATTTTTCAGCGATTTCTAATATGGCGGTACGCATCGGGGTTTCTCCGTTTATTGCATTAAACTGTTGTTATTGTTTGTTTCGTTTTAATTAATATTTCGATCCATATAATAGATTGATAGAATATTGAAAGACGATGCATCTGAGGAGAAGGGCGATCGCGCTAGAATGGTATCCTGCTTCGCTGTTTTCATATAGTTAATCTTTTAAGAGACGGTTTCTCGCTATGTTATTATCGATAAATTGCTCATTTACTGACTAGTTAGGGTTTTTCGGTGTGGTCTTTTTCCAGTCGACATTTGTTGGTGCAATTGCAATTACGGACTTGATAAAGACAACCCTAGGCCCGAAGGGGATGGTATACTGCTCTACTGATTCTTGAATGCGTATTTTTTATGCTGTTTTTCCACATTTTGTTACTTTTGCAAGCTGTATTGGGTTATGATGCTGGATTTATTTGTTTCGTTTAGGATAAGATTTTGCAGTCAACTGGCAGGGGTCATAATGTGACTGTCACTAACGATGGCGCTACCATCATGAAGTCACTTCAGATTGATAATCCTGCTGCTAAAGTTCTTATCGGTATCCTTATAATGTTTTTTTTTTTGTTTCTTTGCTTTGCGAGGGGTTTAATTAGAGGTAAACAAATGACTGAGATGGAGAGAGAAGTAGTTAAGGCACATTTCAATTTGTCATCCATCAAGATATTTTGAAAAGTACATCTAACTGTTTCAATAATTTAATTAATTGAAGATCTAAGGGTTTTCACAATGGCAGGAGCTCCTTGTCAAACCGTGCCTTTGCCACATTATTACACATTACTAAGAGAACATTAACCCTCCTGAAAACGTGACCGCCAACAATTTGTAAAATGGAATAAGTATCGTGTGCCTTTTAATTAAAGAATCAACTCTTACTTAATGGAGTTACTGTCATACAATTTGTAAAATGGAATAAGTATCATTGTGAATATCATGTTTTGGATTTCGTGGCGAGTTACCCTTAATATGAAACCAGAAATTTCAAAGACGCAAGATGATGAAGTTGGTGATGGGACAACATCAGTTGTTGTTCTGGCTGGAGAGCTGTTAAGAGAGGCCGAAAAGCTGGTTGCAATGAAGATTCATCCTATGACCATTATAGCAGGTAGGTTGATATGTTCGCGACGCTCTTTCTTTTCTAAGTGTGTTCTTCGGTTTCTTGTTTACAGTTATCTGAAGCTTTTAAAAACGTGTTGTATGAGCGAAGGTTGTCCTAGGTCAAATAGCCGTCATGACACTCATGAGTGACTTGTTTGCTAAATTTTTCCAATGTAGTTGGCTTACTTATGTATGTGATAATCACCAGTCATTGTGACCATCATTCTAGATATGAATCTAGTGTTTATGAATAGCTGAGATGGACTACATCTTTAGAGTCTCACAGGAATTTACTTTTGTGGGAGTGGGACTGGGGGGTTGAAGAGTTGACACTGCAGCTCCCTTTTGCCTTTGCACTCAAGGGCCAATCACTTTTAGTGATTATCAACATGTTTGCATTCCTCGGTTCTTGAAGAGACCCACTAGTTTTTCCTCAATTTCTTACTCTTGTAGTCACATGTATAATGTCTGATGGAGTGTTGAATAGGTCAGATGTAAGTCTAGCCAGAAGGTATGGCCTTATCTGTGAATCTGTGATAATCTTTATCGTAAACTTTTTCTCCTCCAATTTCTACCCTTTGAATCTGTGATAATCTTTTTCAGGAAAAAAAAAATGAAAACCAGGCTTGAGATGTAGAAAATTTACATGGGTGTCTTTAGTATAATATAGCTTTTTAGTGAGAGACTTCAGTTATGGCCACATCATATCTTTTTGAAGGGGAAACTTGATCTCGCATGTTACCATGTTCTGATTGGTTGGAAGCTGTATAATATTGGACCTGTGCTACAAATGTCATTGTGCCCAAGCCTTATAATATGATGCACGGGCTTACATGTCTTCTTTCTTATCGATTAACTATTTCTTTTGTTGTCCAGGTTATAGAATGGCAGCTGAATGTGCTCATAAAGCATTGTTGACCAAGGTTGTTGACAACAAACAAGATGCTGGTATTGACTGCTTGCCATCCTATTAAGGAATATGCCTTCATTTTCTTTCCTACATGAAATATATTTGACACACATGTACCTGTACAATGCAGAGAAATTCAGGTCAGACTTGATGAATATTGCAATGACTACATTGAGCTCAAAAATATTGTCTCAAGACAAGGAACACTTTGCAGACATGGCAGTTGATGCAGTGATGAGGTTGAAGGTGATAAATTCTATTCATATGGTCGTTAAGAGTACTAGTTGTTTTTAGTTTAGGTGTTTGCTGGTTACAAGAATATAATCCCTCTGACTCAACATGATCTTTACATTTGCTTTTGATCGTTTACTAGGAAAGCAAATATATGTGGGGTATGGGTTAGTCATTTCCACATATCTTGCTGATTTCTTTTGCAATCTTTCTGTGAGTTCCTTGGTAGATTAGATTTGCCAAGTAATTATTTAGTAACTTTGTTGGTACGCCAGATATGTTGGTCTTTCCCCTTGTTTATTAATAATGAGACATTGTCAATTTGCTACTTTTTGTGCTGAAAATAGTTGCTTTGAGAGGTTGTTTATTACCATTTTCCTTCTCCATTGGGTGGTTGATTTCTATTTTCGAATGTTGTTTGGCCGAGATCTTATAACATGTGCAGTATATCTCTCTCTGTACACAGATACACCTAAAAACATGTCCTATAACTTATCTCTCGCCATGAAAACACAACTCACAACTGATAACATATCGTTTATTTTGTACTCAGTATTTTGATCATGATTTTTTTTTTTTGCATGATAACATAGCATTTCGACTGCTTCCAAAGAAAGATGTGCATGTGTCTAAAACATTTGTTTGACTTTGTCCCCATGTCCAAAACTTGAAATTCTAGTGTCAGACACCCCTACACGACACAAATTGGCTAGTCTAAGTACATAGGTCTGTACACTTATCTTTTTTCATTTGAATTAGTGTCATTTTCGCTGTATTCCAAGTTCTTTTCTCTATCTTTTTATTTTCTAATACCTCGACAATTTTCAGGGGAGCACAAACTTGGAGGCCATTCAAATCATTAAGAAGCCTGGAGGTTCTCTGAGAGATTCATTTTTAGATGAAGGGTATGTGATGTATCCCTAGCTGGTTGCTGGATTGAAAGTCCTAATGTCTCTGGATAGTTGTTTTGGGATAGTTGTTGCTGATCATGATCTGTTAACAATTTTGACTTGTGTACTTCATTGGTGCTGTAAAGGCTGATAAGTTACTAATGAATCAACATGTGATTGGAATTCTGTTCTGCTGGTGAATGCTTTCTTTTGTGTAGTCGCTTATTTTGTTTGGAAGATTTATTTTTGGTGGGTATAAAATGTTGCAGGTTTATTTTGGACAAGAAAATTGGTGTTGGCCAACCGAAACGTATAGAGAACGCAAATATTCTAGTTGCAAACACAGCTATGGACACTGATAAGGTGAAGATTTATGGGGCGCGTGTACGTGTTGATTCAATGGCTAAGGTTGCAGAAATTGAGGGGGCAGAAAAGGATAAGATGAGAGAGAAAGTGAAGAAGATTATAGGTCATGGAATTAATTGCTTTGTCAATCGTCAGTTGATCTACAATTTTCCAGAGGAACTGTTTGCTGATGCTGGTGTTCTTGCCATTGAGCATGCTGATTTTGATGGTATTGAGCGCCTCGCTCTTGTTACTGGTGGTGAGATTGCATCAACATTTGATAATCCTGAATCGGTGAAACTTGGACATTGCAAGCTGATCGAGGAAATTATGATTGGGGAAGATAAGTTAATTCATTTCTCTGGTGTTGAGATGGGACAGGCATGCACTATCGTATTGAGAGGAGCAAGGTACTTCAACACACTTTATTTATTCATCTGAGTTGTGGTACTTTTCTCTTAGTTTACAATCTTAAAAAACATATATAAAAATTAAGACTAGAGCAGTTAAGCAATGTAGTTAGGAAAATGACTATTGTGTTTGTTGTATGTTGTTGAGTATTTTGCATAGAAGAGGAAGCAATTGTATATTTATTTCCATTGGAGTTGTTTCACCATTATTTTGTAAAATAGCTCATTGAACTCTTCTTAAATTTTGATGTAGTCGTTAGTCAATGTGGCCGCAATTTTCGTTATTAAGAAACCTCACTGTACTGTATTAGTATTAATATAGAGATAAGATTGCATACATCCAACTGCTGTTACCTTGCCAAAAGCTTTAAGGCAATGTTTTTGTTGCTATGGTGGCGATACCAATTTTTTTTCTGTTGGGTAGTAACATCTCATCTATGAACATTGTTGAATACTCCAAATAGAAATATTTTTGCTGTTGCAACTGTCTTTGTGAGAGGACGAGTGAAATCATGTAACAACCGACTCAGCCTCTCATTTTGATGACTGATATAGCTTAGTTGTGTTCTGATGTAAATTTCTTAAAAGTTATTTCTGGTTTCTATCCCTTTGCTTTCTGGTCTACAGCTTACTTGATGGATTTATGTGTGCTCTTTAATGATTGTTTCATGTATATTTATATGTGCTCTTTGTTCTTTTGTGATAAAAAAACAATATTTTTGTTGGTACTACTTTGCTTATTGAACTTGTGAATGTCTCCTAAGCTGACTATTTTCTACTCTCTCTGTGCAGTGAACACGTGCTTGATGAGGCTGAAAGGTCTTTGCATGATGCTCTATGTGTTCTATCTCAGACAGTGAATGACAGCAGGGTATTGTTTGGAGGTGGATGGCCTGAAATGGTGATGTCAAAGGAAGTAGATGAACTGGCTAGGAAGACTCCTGGCAAGAAGTCTCATGCAATTGAAGCTTTTTCACGAGCACTACAGGCCATTCCAACAATCATTGCTGATAATGCCGGGCTAGACAGCGCTGAGTTAATCTCAAAACTTCGCGCAGAGCACCAGAAGGAAGTCAACAGTTCTGCTGGAATAGACGTAATTACTGGAATGGTAAGCTATTTTACTTAAACTCTTCACTTCTGATTCCATGTGTTGGTCCCCACATCCGTGTCCTCAACTCAGGAAATAGTCCTGTGTAGAAATTTGAGTCCCGGTGTGCGTGGCAATTGAATATGTACTAGTGTCTTCCTGCTATTTTGGTTTATACTCGTACACTTTCTGCTGATATTCAGATATGGGGTTACGCTTGCCTAATTGGCTTGTAACAGCAAAATATGTTACTTCGACTGTTCCATTAAGGGGTCATAGCAGTGTTATACCATGTCCGACACGGTACTCAAGGATATGAGTACCTTACCTGACAGTTTCACATTTTTAAGCCTAGACATAACTTAACTCTGTGAAGTCTTCCATGTTTAACGGTTTAACCCGACCTTTTAACCTGAATAATATAATCTAACCTTCGCATTATAATCGCACACGCGCACATATATCCCAAACTATCCCAAAAACAAAAATATTGTACCAAATTTTAACTTTTTAACAATTTAAAGTGTTATTTAGAAAATAAATTAATTGCTTTTCATAAAGATTTTGAAACCCTAAAATCGAGAAAAAGAAAATATTTGAAACTGAAAGATATGAAAAAAAAAAAAAGATTAGTTTAATATATATGAGATGAGGGTCCATTATCTATATATATGTAGCTCATATTCATATCTGGTGTACTATGAAATCGTCAACCCTGCATTGGATGATTTTTTCATGATTGTTTGATTGATGTCAAGATTCCAACCTTGCAAAGATCACAACTTATTTGAGACCCGCCAAGCCATAAATAAGGGATACATAAGAAATTAAGAATATGAGTTGGTCTCTCGTATAAGAGTCTCACTGCACACACAGATGTTCCTGCTGTGACTGTGATTGATATCTAGGAATCGAAATATTGCAGGTTGGAGACATGTCTGAACTGGGAATTTGCGAGTCCTTCAAAGTCAAGCAGGCAGTCCTATTGTCGGCCATAGAGGCGGCTGAGGGGCTTCTCAGGGTCGATGAAATTATCAGATGTGCACCAAGGAGGAGAGAGGAGCGAATGGGACACTGAGTATTCTCTTGTTTGAGATATGTAACAATGGAGTGTTAAGATTTTGTACTCACGAACTGTTGTTTTTTTGCCAGTTGTTTTAGGAAGGCAATGTAGGATCCTGGTTTTCTGCCCTCTGTATTTACTTGCTTTGGTCTCTTAGCTGCTCGATTTCCCAAGTAACGATCGTGTGGTAATTTTAGATATTGAAGTTTTGAAGGTGACCTGCAGCCTTGCATGCATTTCACACAGAGAGTAACCCATTTGTGCAAGGCGTACTTTTTAATTTTTTTTTTTTAATTTTTTTAATTTTTTTAATTTCTTTCCTTCTCTCTTTATTGCCATGACGCAGGGTGCCTTTGCTGCTTCCTCAGGTGCTTTTGTCAACTCTATAACCGTTATAGAGTCGAACAGTAATCGTGTACCTTTTCGATTCAGTATAAAATGGTTGCCATTGAAATCAATTGTTTAAACCCGACTTGGCAAAAACTGGTTCAATCCAAAAATGACCTAAGCTTATTTCAATTTGAACTCTTGAAAAACATCTGAACCTGGAATAATTTGTAATTGTGGGTTAAAGATCGGTCAACCCATTGGATCAAGACAATCTATATTCCTAATTACAATATGTTGTAATATGATGGCCTTTACTAATAAAGTTAGTTAAACTTAAAAAGTTAAATTAATTTTGACTCGATTTAATTTAATAAAATTTACTTAAATTATGTTAACTAATTTAGTCGAAGTAAAATGAATTATACTGAACGTATTACTGTATTAGACTTGAATAAAGCTAAATAAATTAAATTAAACCGAACTTATAAGACCTTCAAAATAAATAAATAAATAAAGGACCAAAATAAATAGCGTATCCTCCTAAATTTTGTTTGATTAAGCACAAATTCTCAAAATTTTGGTTTGATTAAGCACAAACTAGTATAGATCTCGCGTATCCGCGGTATACATAGACATTACTTTTTTAAAGTATTACTTATATATTTTAGATTAATATTTCATTTATTTTCATATTTCTTCTCATTGAATTGTATTTTGATTTGGAAAAAAGTTAATCTAAAAATTAATCAAGATAATTAAATAATTTCATGAAATATTTATTTTTATGAAAATATTTTAATTATCTTAAATCTAATGATTTTAGTTTTATAAATTTCCTTAAATTCTTTTCATTAATTCTTTTTTAGTAACGAAATTAAGTAACAATTTATGGTTATTTATAGTTATAGTTTCGGATAATGCACTCGGTGCCCTTGAAGTTTGCCAATTTGCCCGAAATACCCAATTTTTTGTTCTGGAAAACTTTAAGAGGTCATAACTCGTGTTTACGAGTTCGGAAAGTGACAATTTTTTTTCAAATCGATTATCTTTCTGAGAATTACGATTTGAAAAAAAAAATTGTTGTATTTAGATCCCTTGGTTAGGAGTTTTTGTATGTTTAAGTTTTTTTTGTCCGAACAAACTTTGAGTGACCACTGACCATATCTCTTGGTCACGAGCTCGGAACTCGAGAATTTTTTTTCAACTCATAGTACTGTGAAAGATGATCAATTTGAAGGAAAAAATCGTAAACATTATGAACTCGTAAACACGAGTTATGAGCTCTTAAATTTTTCCGGACTAAAAAATTGGGTATTTCGGGAAAAATGCCAAACTTGAAGGGTACCATACTACCATGTGCATTTTCCCTTATAGTTTTATTTATACCAATTTTATTTCATTTTAGTTAAATGGTTAACTTTTAAAGTTTAATGGTGAAAATATTATAGGTTGATTGAAAATATTTTTATTTTTTAAATAAAAGATTAGTTAGTTTATTATTAAAGAAAATTTATTTTATTTCCATATTTAAATTGGGGCATTTTGGAGGGATTAATTTTTGAGGATCTTTATTCTCTTAGTAGATAGAAGATCACATTTGTGTAAAAAAAATATATATTTATTTATGGTATAGAATAATTAGGATGTAAATATTGGTAATAAAATAGCTTACATATTGGATATTCATATCTATAACAAGTGACTTTATTTTAGTACATGGAATATTTGGGCGGGAAAAGTAGACCTGGCAAATCGGGTCAACGGGTCGGGTTCGGGTCGGGCCAGTTCGGGTCGGATTAGTTCGGGTCTTTCATTGATTTCGGGTTAATTCGGGTCGCCTCAGGTCATTTCGGGTTTCGGGTCTAGTTCGGGTTTGTTCATCGGGTCAGTTCGGGTAACCGGGTCGGGTTATTTCGGGTCGGGCCATTTTCGGGTTCATGAATAAGAGAGAAAAAGTCATTTCAAGTCTTTTCGGTTCAATTAGAGTTATGTTTTGTCGGGTCATTTTCGGGTTGGGTGGTTTCAGAACCGGGTCATTTTCGGGTTGGGTCAGTTACGGGTCAAGAGTTTGGGTCATATTCGGGTCGGGTCGGGTCTGTTCGGGTTTTCGGGTCACATTCGGGTGATGTAGTTCGGGTCATTTCGGGTCTCGGGTCAGCCTTTTCGGGTCGGGTCAATCGGGTCGGGTTACTTTTGCCAGGTCTAGGGAAAAGTGAGGGAGACTATTTGGAGGAGTGTTATTCTTTTAGCATATAAAATGAAATTCTAATTGAAGACGGACAAATTACGTCGCTCCAAAATGACTTATTTTCTTTTATTTTCTTTTATCCACTTACTATACGTCTATACACCATAACAGGTCTACAGTCTACAAGCAAGCTCGGCCTTCCACAGTTCCACTCTGCCCGCTCATTCTCTAGTAAGTTCATTCACCCGTGTTTACGTAATTTCGTAATTTGCAATTAATTGAATACATATCCCCAATTTTAGAACCCTAATTTAGTTGATATTGATTTTAGTTGTGAATTTAGATTTTTGGCTGTTTCTTCAATTTCCATTAATCATTTTGCTATATTGATTTCTGAATTCGTACTATTTGATGCATTCGTAATTAATGTGAAACGATTCGGGTGGTTTAGCGTTCTAATTTCTCGATTGATTCAGATGTAAAGATGTCTTCTTGGTATTTACTCTCTTCGTCTCAATGTTTGTTTGTTTAAATTTTTTATTCTCTGTGGGGAGTATTTTAATCAAAAATTAACAAATGATTGAGACGGAAGGAGTATTAGACCATGCGATGTCAGTTGTGGGATATTTGTGTATCTGGTTTAGAGTTTACACTATCAGACCTAAAACATGATCATGAATTCCTACACGCTAAGGTCATAAATATGTCAGTTGCGGGATATTTGTGTATGTTTTGGGATCGACTAAGGATCTTGTGGCTCTCATTTCCGGGTTTTATATGTCTTCTGATCGGGACTGTACGTCTATATCTGACAATTTGTTGCTGCAATTAGGATGATAGTAGGCAGAAGTCCTGATTACAATCTTATAGTCACACATACAGATAACCTTCATAATAATCCAGCCTTTTTTTTGTTACAGTTTTATCTTTAGTTTGTAGCGGATTCTTCTTTTCGCTCCACTGTCTTGAATAAGAATTTGTATTAAACTTGATAAAATTGGCAATTCTTTGTGACTTCCATCTATTATGCATGAGTCATAGTCGTAACACTATTGCTTCAGATTGTGTTGGCTCTTGAATGAATTGTCTAATAATACTCATGCAACATGGTGCTTGAATGGCTGCTCAAATGGGGTAGTATCAAATTAAAGATCTTGTTGCTGAGTTAATCCCGAGTGGTATGCAAATGATCGCGGCATTTAACATGAAGATTACTCTGTTTATGGAGGGGCGAGTGCCGCCGAATGGGCTCCAAACGGCGCAGAACTCAATTATAGATGGTGAGTGAATGTTTCTCGGAAAGTATTAAATTATGATGTCCATCTCATTCCTTCGTTACTTGTCACAAACTTTCGATTAACGTTTCTGTTAGAAATGGCTCAAAAAGTCACTCTTTTAATCTTTTTTAGCTCTGTATGATGGATTATGGATTATAGTAAATTGGCTCAGTAAAATAGATGCGCTTCATTCGAATACGAAGTTACAGTCATTGATGCATTTCTCAGTCTGATTTTCGTTATGGTTCATCCAAAAACTGCCTCTTTGTGTCGTTAAGTAAGACTGCATACAACCGACTCCCTTACCTTTCTATTTGACCATTTGAGGCACTGGGATAACGTTGTTATCTACAATGATATATGCTTTTAGTCAGACTGGTATAGGATTGAGCTACAAAATGATGTACACATGGACTAGGTTAACAATAGATGAACTTAATTATATGCCGTTCTAACTTCCAAGTACCACTACCTTACACGCTACTCCCTCCTATTCTTTGGAATTGCCGAATTTCCGAAAAACTTCTCATGTATTGTGGAAAATGGGGAAATTCAACAGAATAAGGAGCACAGCAAAAGGAAATGTGTTTATGTTTGTCATTGCTATATGTATTTCTAATTTTACATGACAGACAAATTGCAGCCAAGGCATCTCCCATTGCAATTTCCCGCTGAAGCAAAACTTAGCCGCAGACAGTTGTGTAGTGTGACCTCATTGCTAACCATTCTAACATTCAACCATAGTATACTGACAAAACCAGTGAGAGCAGACGATAAAGCAGATGATCAACAGAAAGATGATAGCATAATCGGCTCAGTCAAAGCGTTGTTTGATCCCAATGAGACAACAAAGTCAGGGAAAGTATTGCCAAAAGCCTATTTAAAGTCAGCCAGGGAAGTTGTTAAGACACTTCGAGAATCACTCGAGGAAGATCGGAAAGATATGGCTAAATTTAGACGAACTGCAGATGCTGCAAAAGAATCAATTCGAGACTATTTGAGTAACTGGAGAGGCCAGCAAGCTGTCTTCAAAGAGGTAAGTTTCAGTGCAGTCTTTTTTTTCGGGTTAGAGATAGAAGCCATTGCATTTCATTTCATATGAATAAAATGAAATTACAACGTGATCTTACACGTAAAACTGCTATATGACAGAAAGTTCAACTAAAAAACTAAAGTGACACTGAACAAGTTCCTCCGTCTCAATACCTTCCAAATGTAGTAGTTCAGCATGAAACACCACTCTTTTTTTTTTTGCTAAAGTTATCGAATTCGACGTGAGTTCAGACGAGCTGATATGCCAATTCAAATGATATACACAAATGAATTACTTATCGACGCGTGCAAAATTAATTCATGATTCGTTGGCTACAAAAGTGAAGCTGGTAACCCTGAGTTTGTATTTTTAATGCATGTAATCTTACTTTATGTGTGAGCGGGCGGAGGTTTGAAAATCTAATTAGAAAAACCGGTTGCCTCATGCCTGGACGATGCTAGAAATCAAATAATTGTGTGCGTGTGTGGCTTTTTGCCCAACATAAAATTTAGCATGGATGAGTCTCCACGGTATTCTGTAACATATTCTGTTTCCAGTGGAGAAACTAACCTGAACTTGAGAGTTGAGAATCTCTTTTAATTCTATAGCTACCCTCAATCTGTTGAGATCAAGGTTTTTGAAGCTGTTTGATTCTCATGAATTATTGCTTGGGGAAGATAAAGGAAGAAGTTAGGTATGGATGAAGTTGGATGGTCGCGTTTGAGGAAGTAAGTTGGTCATCAATGACCCATTGTTGTGACGGGATACTGGTTTGTTTAGAATTGAGAATTGAGATATGAGTCGACTACATTTCCAGATTTGTTGAGCACACACACACAGTCTGAATAAAAGCTGTGTAGTTTTTTTTAAATAGTGGATTCACAAGTGACAAACGAACAATTGGGAGATAGTGCAAGGCTGTCAGAGATTAGTCGCTGTCTTATACAGAAATTAGTGTATTCCCAATATGAAAAGCCATTCTTATTTGAGAGCAAAAGGGCCATTGCAGTAATTTGCTCTGAAGGACTTATCGCAACAACTAGAAGTTCATTCGTGATTCCTTCTAGCCGAATCATTTTGCTTTATTCCATCATAGAACAAAACTAAAGAATAATGTGAATATTTGGCTCCATCAGAAATACAAATGTTATAAGCAATGATCTATTGAAATGATTTTCTGTCTTCTGGATATGTTCGTAACTTGGTACATATGCCCTACTTGACTGCTTCTGCAATCTAGTTTGAGCAGTTTGCGGAAAATACTTTCAGATAACATTTTGGTCTTTATCCTTGTCAAACCTGCTATTTTACTTGTTTTCTTATGGTACTCTATTGTAATGCAGGAATCTTACGAGGTGCTAGAGAAAGCGTTTAGATCTCTTGCCAAGTTTTACGCAAAGGCAGGTCCATCAGCTTCGCTCTCTGATGATGTAAAGTCCGAGATATTACATGATTTAGAGACAGCTGAACAATATTTATAAGCATTATGATGTAAATTTTTTGAAAATATGGTGTCTATAAGTTCAGATGCAAGGTTGTAGCTTGATCAACAGAAGGAAACAAAATGTGAACAAAAATTGTAGACCGAGAAGGCGGAAATCCGAGATGTTTACAGGGACAATCGTCAACATGATATACCATTCAACACAAAATTTCACACATTGGAAACAAAACATCATGGAGAAGTAAACCAGCTTATATACAAATACATTCCTTAACATACAACCAGAGAAGTAAACCTGTTTTTTATCAAGCACCTCCGTCTTAAGGAAGACTAGGTGTAAACCATACTACTTATTACTTGAATGCAAGCCAGAGAAGTAACCCTGTGGGTTACTCTCAAATCCACCCCTCGATATATGTGATGATCCTATCGATCCTGAACCTCGTCCTCCGCCACCACTCTTCCCCTCACCTACACCACCACTCTTCCCTCCACCTCCTCTACCACTGCCACCACTCCTTCCACCTCCACCATTCCCGCCACCACCTCCACCTTTGCTGCCCCCAATGCTACTACCTCCACCTTTGCTGCCGCCTCCGCTGCCACCACCACCTCCACCGCCATTACCTCCACCTTTGCCACCACCACCACCTCCTCCTTTGTTGCCTCCCATTCTAGCAAAGTATTACTCCCTCCGTCCCGGTCATTTGTTGTCCTTTGATTTTGGCACAAAGACCAAGAAAAAAGGAGGGAGCCAATTATAACATGACAAGTGGAGTAAATTGAAGGTGAAAGATCAAATTACTTATCAAATGCAATCCTAAAATAGAAAGGATAACAAATGACTGAGACACCCAAAAATGGAAAAGGACAACAAATGACCGGGACGGAGGGAGTACAAATTAGCAACAAAAATAAGAGTGTTAATTTGTGGGATATTATTAATGTGTTACTTAGAAATTATGATAGGACTATTTATTGGAGGGTTGATGAAAGAGTCATGTAAAGGTGAATCAGTCATGCATTTTTGTTAGGAATTTATGTATTTTGTTTAAATGCATGACTATACATGACAATTATAGGGCGCCACCGGGTAACGCTGAGAGCCGAGATTGGGTGTCACCCTCTCACATGCTTTCATTATTATAGGGATCTCCACTTATAGCATGTGAGAGGGAGGCGCCGAAAATGTGTATCACCCAGTTGCACCAACTCATTTTCCTTGCCATATAACTTGAGATAGTTTTTTGCAAGATGCAATTCTAGAGTCACAACTCCACATTTTAACTATGGGAAATTGGTCTCTTGTAATGAGAAAAATATCGATCATTTTATAACTAAAAATGACAATTTCATGATAAAAAAAGTTATCACTTTTAAACAATAAATTATTAGTAATTTTTTATCAGAAAATGTTAACTTATCCCTCTTAATTTCAAACAAATTTAGCTGTCTGAATTGAGAATTTTCATTTCATATATTCAATTCAATCAATTTTCAAATGCTTTATCGAATGTACTAACCACTTTTGATGCAATTCATGGACTATACAACCAGTTGTACCAGTTGTATGTTATAGAATCTGAGCTTTGTAATAAAGTATCCGAGCTTTATTTTAAAGAATATGAGCTTTATTAGAAAGTATCCGATCTCATCCATTTACACATTAAAAATATAAACTTTACATTAGCTCAGAAAAAATACATATAAGCTCGGATTCTTATACCTTGGTTGTACAATGCTTATATACAACTGGATGTATAATCCTATTTGTGCTTTTGATGCCAGAACAACTATTATACGGCCACAATTAGTTAAAATTTCATTTATTATTACATTATTATTAAATATCAATTCTATAAATAATATAAAAAGGCTAGATTATTGTAATGTGAGTTTTTTTTAATCCTATTATTGCTCTAATTTTTGCACAGCTGCACAAGTATATGTCGTTTACATTTTTGAGGTTATTTACAAAAAAATCATTGTTTAAAAATTATAAAAATGCTACCATTAAATCCCTTACGAAAAGATTTTCATATGAATATACATATTATAACATTTAGTCTAATATTTTAAGAAACATTGAAAAAAAAAGTGATTGTCTCGAAATATGAGAGACTCATATATAAAACAATAGAAGAAGTACATTATTTTGACCAAACTGTCTTGTAAATTCTTGAGAAATGATATAAACTTAAACTTACATGTTTCTATTCATTTGCTATAGGTATTTCTTTATTGACAAAATAATTTCAAGTTTGCAATAATCTCAAGTTTAAGGTTATGGAGAATCAGTTAAAAGACTATACACATTGCAATACTATATGATCCGAATTGAAGTAATTCGTAACTTAAAACTTTCAAATAATTCGAGTACATACGTACCAAATCGCTAAACCCAATTATAAAGGCTCGAGACATAATGGCTATGTTATATCATGCACTCGTGCGTCAAAGCTAACTGGTAATATATTATAGAAGGAATTTGATTAATCATAAACGTGTGGTTTCATTGGTGCCCGCATGAGTAGACTCGCTTAAAAGTCGGTATTGTAGAGTTAATTTGTGAAGAGAAAAGTTGAACTGAACTATACTGAACTGAATGAAGCTGAACTAAATAAAGTTGAAATAAACTGAAATGAGCTAAAATTAAATCCAAAAGAACAAAACCTTAAAGATAATATGATAACGATCTCTACACGATTTGGTTTACTTTATGGGTATACCTAGGTACTAAAAAAAATGAGAAAATCAAACAAGGATCTTAAAGTAAATTGAACTAAATATGAATACATAGATTGAATTTAACTAGCTTGAAAGGGCATGTTGTTTTTTCTTGGCACCGATCAAAGTTTCAACTTTCATTTTTTGAAACTGATCCCAAACCTAACCCGTGCAAATGCACGAGTAATAAAACTAGTTATTATCATCAAATGGGTATATATTATGGAGTCGAAACTCCCGCGAGATAAGCTCACCCATCATGTACATAGGATAAGAAATCTGGGTCGTGGTTCACATGAGGGCCATGCCCCCTTCCATGTACACAAGTCAGAATAATATCGTCTCTCTGAATCTCTTCAATAATCGGATATAAATGCTACAAATGGCTTACATTATTATTCATTATATCAAATAACAAAATGACAATCACATATTATATTCGGTAAATCATCTTTTTTTTTTTTAATATAATATAACAATAATAATATGAGAATATAAAGTCAATAATACAAGACAAGTAGACAACAGTCATTTATAATATCATTTCATGTTGAAGAGTAGAAATTAAAAGTGAATAAATAATCTCTACGAAGAAGGGTTCTAACATCATACGTGACTATTTCTAGTTCCAAAATGTTAAATTTTACCGTATAGAAGTATATTATATCTCCGTCTCATTGATCTGTTTATCTTCTTTAAATCTTTATAAAGAATATTTTAATTAAAAATAAATAAATAATTATAATGTAGAGAGTATTAAATTTATAAAGGGCTGTAAAATGATAGAGAGTACTTGGTACCTTAAGTGTCTCTCAAATAATTGTACACTTACTTGCGATTCATAAAAATGGGAGTATCTCTCTTATTGAGAAACTATTTTACAATTTTAAGAAAAAAGGGTATCATAAGTAATAAAATAAGTACGAATCATGATTAACGATAAAATAAGTAATTATGTAAATAGGTTTAAAATTACTATGTCATGATCAACAATAAAAAGGTCACAAAATACAAATAAAAGAGTACAAAAGACTGATCTTTTAATAACTTACTAGTATAACTCCCGTGCAAATGCACGGTATTTTAGATACAAATATTAGAGAATTTGACAATTAATTTTCAAAAGGGTAGAAAATTTGCATGTATAATTCTAAGGAGATCTTTTATTATCCTTATTTATGTAAAAGTTAAACAGTGACTGATGTGATAAAATAAATTAGTTGATAAATATTGTTTAATAGTAAAAATAGATAATACAGAGTAATTAATTAGAAAATAAATATTGTCCAGTAGAGTATTACTTAGGCGTGAAATTTAAGCGGAAAATTTTGAAGATATGTTAATCTTTTAGTATATAGGGAATTTATTAAAAGACCGTCTCCCCAAGTTTAATTTTAGGGTAGGGTAAAAATGGTGAAATGTTTGCCTTTTGATAGCGCCTTTGAAGTGGTCTAGTTTGTCCATGCATGTCATCAAATTGATTTGGTAAGGGCTTACGAAATACACTAAGCATTCAGACGACTTCTTATTCTTCTGCTTCATATTATTATTGAAAGTTTCTTATAAAACTATTTTATATATACAATTAATAAATAAAAGGTACCAAAATTAGTTATTTTAGGAATGTTCAATTAAGTTGCACCAATCCTTATGTAAAACCGTTTTATACAAGTAATTTTCTATTATTATTTACATGTAGGGGCGGTTTTAGAGGGTTGCAGCCGTCCAAATATAAATAGAGTTTTGTTTAGTTGAATAACACATTACTTATGTGAGTCTGGTGGTTATTTATACCATATCTTTGTCAAAGGTTTAATCCTTTTATATGACAATTTTTGTTTAATGTTATTTCACCCTACATTTATTATTCTAACTAAATAAGATTTTTTTCATTAAAACTCTGTTTTTCATTATCAAAAATTTCCGCACGCCCTCGTCCATCGTATCCTAGAAACACCTCTGTTTACATGACAATGCATGTTTATCTAAAGTATATACGCAATGGAAAATGAGTTGGCGTCTGGATATGTTCATAAATTCGCACATATGCTCTACTTGACTGCTTTGTCTGCTTCTGTAAGGATTACTCTCTAGTCTCTAGTTTGAGCAGTTTGCTGAAAATACTTTCAGATAACATTTTGGTCTTTATCCTTGTCAAACCTGCTATTTTACTTGTTTTCTTATGGTACTCTATTGTAATGCAGGAATCTTACGAGGTGCTAGAGAAAGCGTTTAGATCTCTTGCCAAGTTTTACGCAAAGGCAGGTCCATCAGCTTCGCTCTCTGATGATGTAAAGTCCGAGATATTACATGATTTAGAGACAGCTAGCTGAACAATTTCTGTAAGCATTATGTAAATTTTTTGATAATATATGGCGTCTATAAGTTCAAATCCAAGTTTGTATTAAACTCAGAGGATCGTTTAGGAAATTTGCGTTAGTAAGGAAGACTGTGATGCAACGGTCATCGGAGAAGAAGCATCATAAAACTTGATACATAAGAGGTCCTCAAACATTGAAAGAAAACATTCGATGTACAAACCAGAGAGAAGCAAAAGAGCTGATATGGCTGGTATGTCACATACTACTACTTATTACTAGAATGCCAACTCGAGAAGTAACCATGTCGATTACTCTCGAGTACATTCCTAGATATACAAACCAGAGAAGTAAACCAGATAAAGTATGTCACATACTACTACGGAGTACTTATTAGGATGCAAACCAGAGAAGTAAACCAGATAAAGTTCGTCACATGTTACTTATTACTCGAATGCAAACCAGAGAAGTAACCCTGTGGGTTACTCTCAAATCCACCCCTCGATATATGTGATGATCCTATCGATCCTGAACCTCGTCCTCCGCCACCACTCTTCCCCTCACCTACACCACCACTCTTCCCTCCACCTCCTCCGCCACTGCCACCACTCCTTCCCCCTCCACTGCCACCACCTCCACCTTTCCCACCACCGCCTCCTCCACCTCCGCCTTTCCCGCCGCCTCCACCACCACCTCCTTTACCACCTGCCATTCTATTACAGCAAATAAGAATGTTAATTTGTGGGATATTAGTATAATATTATAATGGACTATTTATAGGAGGATTATTGATTAAAGAGTCAAAGTAAAGGTGAATCAGTCATGCATTTTTGTTAGGAATTTTTGTATTTTGTTTCTCGTAAATGAACTGATTGTTTAAATGCATGCATGACACGTTACTGTGAGTCTGTGACATATACTCGTATTTAACTATGGGAAATTGGTCTCTTGTAAGGTAACCAATAGACAATATGGCGGTGTCAGGATTTGAAGTCAACGAAGACGGAAAATTTTAACGAAAGCCAAAGGATAATAGTATACAAGGTTACCTTGAAAAAAATCAAAAATTTTAAGTAAATATTTCAAAAATTTCGAATTCCAGCGAAAGCGAGCTCCCCTACTCGCTCCACCAGCCGAAAATCACCGGAGGTAAGCTCACCCCCCATGTGCACGTGATAGTCTAAGATCCACATGGGTCATTGCCCGATATAACCCGAACCAAATTTGTAGTTCACTTGCTATGGGTCAATATAATATCGCCTCTCCAATAATCGTCTCTCGAATTCTACAAATGGCCTATTATACATTATAAATTATAATTGAATTATAAAAATAACAAAATGACAATCACATATTCATGTTGACATATTAATAATTTAATATAACATGTGAGTAACATAACACGATAATAGTATGAGAATATAAGATCAATATATAATACTCCGTACCAGATAATAATCATTTATTATATCATTTTATGTTGAAAATAGAAAATTGAATAAATAATTTCTATGATAAAGGGTTTTAACATCATACCTGACAATTCCTAATTTCATATAACTTTAAATTTTACGGTATAAAATATACTCCCTCCGTTTCATTCGTTTGTTTACTAAACTACTAGTATAGTTCCCGTGCAAATGCACGGTATTTTAGATACAGATATTTGACAATTTTACAATTAATCAAACTAATGCAATTTACCTCCATTTTGAAAAGGGTAAAACATTTGCATATATAATTTCAAGGAGATATTTTATTAGCCTTATTTATATAAAAGTTAAACAATAATTGATGTTATAAAATTAATTAGGATATAAATATTGTTTAATTGTAAATATAGATAGTCAACATTAACTAATTAGGAAATAAATATTGTTTAGCGGAATATCACTTGAGCGGGAAATTTGAGCGGGAAAAATTTAGAGATGTGTTAATCTTTTAGTATATAGGGGATTCTTAAAAGATGTATGCTAATTATTTTTTTTTTTTGGGTGAAAGGTTAGCTTCTCATTAGAAGAAGTATGTTAATTTAAAAAAAAAAAAAAAAAAAAAACGCACATCTATTTATCTAATGTATTCTATCAAACCTTTAAGCTTACATATATTTCTTATCCGAGCTTTTAAAGTTTATATAAGTTATATTTTAATATTTTGACGTCAAAATTCGAAATTAACTGAATTTATATATATAATTTTTAACTAATATTATATTTTTTTTTAGCTTAATATTTAACTGAAAGGAGGTCAAAATATTTATAACAAAACTCAAAATCTTTAAAACAGAACACAAAAACTTTATTATAAAACACATAAATTAGACACACATACAGTTTTACTACATTTGATGTATAATCAATGAACTCGAGAGTACCAAATTTAAAAGAAAAAAGTTTCAAAAATCATATTCCATACCTTATAAGTGTGTCTCTGATAATTATACTTTGTATTCTATTTTTTATTTTGGTGCCTTGATCTGATCTTACTAGATTTATAAAAATGGTGATAAGTGTTTTATAGACATAGAAGTCGGTCAAGTTTATCCATGAAATCAAAATTGGTTTGGTAAGGGCTTACGCACTACACTTCGAATGCAGACTACTTATTGTTTATCTTCTTTTTATTACGGATCGAGGACAATAAAAATGGAATGAAGACAGATCGTGTTTATCTTAAGTATATATAATGCACTTGGCACGTAGACTTCTTATTGGAAAATAACGAATCATGAAATGATATAATTTATAAACTTAATGTTGATTGTTGCATTATTTAAAAAAAAATATTTTAATTTGTATGATATTTAATCAGTCACAAGTTTATTTATAAAACTTTGATCATGCATAATTAATTATCACTTATTAGTTTTAATTAAAATTGTATGTAGTTTATTTTAAAACATTGAAGTTAACCTCTACAAAAATTAAATTTGARAAAAAAAAAATTTATTTTTATTTTATTTATAAATAAAAATATTAAAGTTCATATATGAATTATATTATTTTTCTTCAATTATAATAATAAAATTATAAAACAGGCCGCGCGAAATGCGGAATACTACCTAGTACTTATATAAAACTGTTTAATATAAGTATTAGTAAAAAAATTCTAATTATTTGAATTAAATATCTTTAAATTTATTTATTAATTTTACGTATAAAACGGCTTTACATCAGACTTTCTCTAATTCTACGAAAGTCAAGACAATATGAAGCCATTTGTCGTTATTATCTTGACACCCTATTTTATTTGTAGTACTCCATTATTTAGTAATATAAATAAATATATTTATTTCCAGTCATTGTGACATTCGACCCGTAGACCTTAAATTAAGTTTTTTATTAAAACTTGCTTAACTTTCTTAATTATGGTACAAGTGTTATAATTACTGCTCCACCGTCTTGATCATCTATTTTTTTGGTTTTGGCGACAAAGGCATTCTCAAAATAAAAAGGTAATTAAACAATAGTTGGGTACATCTCGATTATTTGCTTACCTATTCTATTTTGCGCGTCTCAGTCAGCTGTTTAACTTTCTATATTGAGAATGCCTTGATAGACAATCTGATCCTTAGACTCAATTTGGTCCACTTGTTAATCCAATGTCTGGCTCCCTCCTCTTTTCTTGCTCTTTGTTCTAAAACTAAAAGTAAATAAATGTCCAAAATAGAGGGAGTATTTCTTTTTTTATTCTTTTACGTAACATTTGAACTACCCACAAGCTAGTAAGAGAATGTGTCATGTGTGCAAACTTCTCTGCTAAAAAATACTCTCTTTTTGTGCATCAGTTCAGCTGTTCAGATCTTAACCTTACTCAAAAACAGCAACTTTATTCTCCTACTTTTAACAGATTTATACCAGAAAAAATGTCATTTTGCCTAATTTCTCCCTGATCTTTGCTGTTTTATTCAACAATTTTAATCTTATTGTATAAAATTTACTATGGAAGATCAAAAGCTGAAGCATGTCTGCAAGTTCTGCAAGAAGAAGTTTGCCTGTGGAAGATCATTAGGAGGTCACATAAGGTGTCATTTACCAAAACCAGGAAAATCTTGTGCCATATCTTCATTATACTCCGAAACTGAGACCGGAAAATTAAGAGTGATCAAGGTTAATCAGCGTAAGGCTACTTCTGATGTCGTCGAGGAAGAACAGCAGGAAGAAGTTGATGTTGCATTGTGTTTGATCATGCTCTCTAAGGATGCGGGGCCATGGGATGGTGGTAAAAATCTGACAAGAAAATGCAGTAAGAAAAAGAGGAAAACGGGTGAAAAAGTCCAGGTTAAGGAGACTGTTTTTACTGCTGTGAAGCCAAAACACGACGAAAAGAAGTTCATTAGTGTTGTCAATTGCTCTTCTCCGAGCCCAGATGAAGAACAATTTGAATTATCAGAATGTTATGATCAAACTGTTACTGAGAATGGTCTCGGATCATTGACTTTGTCTAAGCAAGTTGTTCAGAAACATGAATGTTCAATCTGTTTTCAGGTTTTTTCATCAGGGCAAGCTCTTGGAGGACACAAAAGATCTCATTTGTTAGCTTATTATACTGAAACATCAGCAAGCTCGGAAAATCGAGACATCCTTGATCTTAATCTTCCTCCTGCAGCAATTGTTCAAGAAGAGTCTAATAGTACAATTACTACCCCACACTGGTGGGTTGAAAATCCTCTCAAACATGAGGCCCTTCTGAGCTTAATCTCGAACTGATTGACCGCGATTTATTTTAAGTAGAATACAATCATAGTGTACACATTGTTCTTATTCTGCTGTTCTTTATTACTACTGATTACATTGATTTTTTTTCCTTAGCATGTGTACTAAGAAAAGTCATATTCCGGCACTAGGTACCATGACAGATACTCGAAATGCTTCATTGTACAATGTAAATCATCAAGAAAAAATGAGCAACAGATTGGAGTGCAATACATGAATGCATAATTATTTGATCAACATTACAATTGGTGATTTATTTTAGGAATATACTTTTTTGAGTGTTAGTTTGTTAATTAAAGTTGCTTGTGAATGTAATAATCAATTACTTGCTATGAAAGCTAAATGAGTAAGATGTTTTTTTTTTTTTTTTTTTTTTTTTTTTTTTTTTTTTTTT
>VHZZ01000016.1:540975-553696 GCA_009801015.1 Silene noctiflora
CACTTACTTGGAGCGAACAACTTTTGCGCAAAATTTTAAAATGTTGCGTCATAATACATAACATAGTAGTGGAAGATGAAAGAGATACGTATGCTAACTACTCCGACCCTACTGAGTTTGACAATAACGGGAATGAGGAAGGTCATCTTAATGTTCAAGATCCCGAGTATGAAGTTGGATATACACCTCCTATAACTGCGTACATTCAAAATAGAAATCGTATAAGAAATGCAAGGGCACATCAAATCCTAAGAGCAGATCTAATTGAAAATATTTGGCAAAAATTTGGTGACCTCAACTAATGTTGTATTTTTTTTTTAAACAGTCTTTTAATTTATTGTATTTTCTTTATCGTTTTATATTTTCTTGTATTTTATTTGCCTATGTAATATTTTGTGTGTTGTAACCTTGTAAAATAATGTTTTAAATGTTATGTCTTTTATGTTTTAGAAATTSTCTTGGCAATTTTTKTTTTTTWAARRAAAAAAACGTCTTACCTTTTTTCTATAATGAAACGGAAGTCGATAAAATTATCGAGTCGAAAACCCGAAAAAATTACGAAAATAGATTTTATTGTAAAAAATGTGTGAGGATGTTAAAGTAAGAGAGATAAATGATGAAAGAAAGTGAAGGGGAATAAGTGTAAATTATTGTTGGAGGTGTAAAATTTAAAAGTTAGGATTAATGAGGTGGATGAGTAAGAAGTGATAAGAGAGAGTGAGATGAGGAAGGGTATTGAGCATGATTGTGGATGCTCTTAGGATTTAAAACGTTTTAAGATTTTAGAAGAGCTATACTCATTTATACATAATTTTCTCAATCATTTTCAAGATTGGCCATTTCAGTCCTTATGTTTCAACACCCAAATTTTTCAATTTTAAATCTCTATTTCAACTGCCTCCTCCACTACCTTAATCAACACCATGCTATACCATTAGAGTGAAAAAAGAGTTGTTACATTCATCCATCTTTGCAATAAAGACTTAAAATATTGGCAAAAGAACTCATAATTAGCCCCAAGTAAACAAAAACATATGAATTTTAGTAGGTTTTCATACAAAACCAAATAAAGCAAAACTAAACTGACCGAGCACATAAAAAGGCAAACTAGACACTATAGCAACATTAAACACCCTACAAAAATAAATTACTCAGAACTCTAGAAATATGTCGAGAAAAATGATTATATAATGAAAGACGTTTAAATCGTACTCAAATAAGCAAATAAAATACCAAAATGTTCTAGAATGTGCCCAAAAAGACTAAAAATAACATACGAAGTACAAAATAAGGTGGTTAACCCTGTTGTTTTACGTATTCATTATGTTATGTCTGACTCATAACCTTTATTTGACTTGATTCGTATTCTGATCTGATTCGTATAACTGGAACCAAATTCCTTAGTCTAAGTTCATTTGTCAGGTCTGGAGATAATAGCACAATACATTAAACAAAATCGACACTGTTCATTATACAAATTTGAAGTTACATGACATCAACTAATAGAACATAAGTGATTGTAGAGGAACTGATCAAAGTTACTTAGTCATATTAATTTTAATCTGTTAAATTATTGGCAAGTTTAATGTGTTAAACACTTAAAACAAATGTATATTATGTTCAATCATAAAATTTGCAACATCATTGGAAATAATGTGGTTGAATTAAGAACAAAAAAATAGACATGTATGTACCTAATTCGGCTATATTTGAAAATCCATATAATTAATTTTGTAATATGTATTGAATTTGTATTATAAAATTGTATTTTATTGTTTTTCTTAACCTTTTGCTATGCGACAAAGTTGGAAAAAATGAAATTACATTTTTGTATAACAAAATTGTATAACAAAAGATCATTAATAAGAAGTGAAAAAAAAAAAGCAAAGGGAAACAAAAATATTATTAAGAGGAAGTATAAAAACAAGGTGGCTAGAGTATAAAAAAAAGTACTATTATGTCATAGATTATAACAAAAAGGTATTAATATAAAATCGGAGATAGCATAATTAAAGTCTTACCTCGAACCATGAATTTATGATCCAACATGATCTGACTCTTAATCTAACTCAATTAATTATGAAAATGTCACGTGGCTAAAAGCCTCTATTTATGTCACGTGATGTTCGATTTTTATTTTAATACAGAATAAAATAATTTTTTTGGTACTTAAGAAGGGGAGAAACTCAAAAATTAATAAGCACCGGGTATAGCGCGACCCTAAGAATGTATTCATGTAAAATGGAGTGAAGTTCTATCGGTATGTGGATAGTCTAGCAAAATCCGGCCGGTCTATGCTTAAATCTACTATACACGACGATTAGCTAACCAATCGACTACTCGGTTAGTCTCCATGTAGCAATGTTTTAATTTCACCGTTGTTTAACTATTGTCATTGATTAAATCCTTGCACCTTTTCACTATAGTGCGGAGATTGTGGCTAACAAGTTCGTCTTCTTTAATAAGTTGAATACAAAATTTATATAATATGTCCAAATAGTTATAATTTTTGTGTCATTTTGGCTAACAGACAACAATTTATGTTTTTTTTTCGCTATATATCCTATTATAAATCGTTAAAGAAAAATAGGTAAGATGACATAAATTTTGTATAAATTTTGGACATCAAATCTACACATTTTTTTTTTGGTACAAAAGAGAGGTACATCCCGAAAAAACTAGATGTTTGCTATTACACGGGGAATAGCGACCCCAAAAATATCCTCCCGATAATAGACTAGAGATCATCTAAGGGCTTCTCTAAATGTGTAATGCTCGTACACTCGCACTCCCTGATTAGCCAAGTAATCCGCTACTCGGTTAGCTTCTCTGTAAGTATGCTCTACACATTATAATGGTTGGTACTAATGATATGAAATCATAATTATAGAAATAACACAAAAAACAAGAAAATAAATAAAAATAAATATATGTTGATTACATTCCTAATAAATATGATATTGTTGACATTTCTACCAAAAAAACTCCTTAATTATTGTTTTTAGTTATGGAATAAATCTGCCTTCATTTTAGACTAATTCTTACTTAAACAACATAAATTTAGGAGTATATATATCACCTTCCTTTTAACATTAATCACCATCATTTCTACTTGGACTTCTAAACTCAATAATCACCCTAAAATCAGTATAACAATGGTGGGTTTTAGATTTACATATCATTATATTTTCATTATATTCGGGTTCTTCTTTGTAGTCGAGGGGGCAAAAAATCACAATTGGCAATCGGCACATGCAACATTTTATGGAGATATCAAAGGAAACGATACTATGTGTAAGTAATTTTTCTAATCTTTGTTGTAGTTTTTACTTCGTATAATCCTAAGTGTTTTTTTGTCTAATAGATAAATATATAATGTATAAATATTGCTCTTATCTCGTTATATACTTGAAATGAAAATGTTTTCGGAATAATACATATAATATGAATTTTTGAAAATATTAATAAAGTTAGTATTTTCGACTAAGATTATGAAATGTCGATTCTATATATCGAAGGAGATGTAAATTAAAAGATTTATTATTTATCCTCGACTTTTGTACGACTACGAAATATTATTGCGGGTTCATTACGTATACATCAATAATGCAAATAATTCAAAACATAATATATGGATAAATAATCTCATGAAAATTTGAAATATTAAAATAAATTTTATATTTTATTGTGAGAAAATATTTCCTAATAATTATATTTTTGCATCATAGCATATACCTTCCCTACATTTGAGTTTTATTTTTATTTGATCCTCCAAGATTTTATATGTTTCTTTTATTAGATTAGCTTTTAGCCTTTAGGTGCATTAATATGAAAAATCAACCTAAAATAAAAATAAGTTGATCATTGATCATTCAAACATTTTTGTTAATACTATTGAACAACGCTCCAAACATGTATGCTCGAATAATGTTTAGAAAATATGAACTATCAAAATATAAAATATTTTCATATTCTTATATTGAAATCCTTAATTAATTCTCAAAATTAACAAAACATCAATTTTTCTAGTTTCAATATTCGAGTGTGTTACCATTAATTTTAGACGGACCTTTTTATCTGAAATAAACGGATAAAAGTATGACCATTTTACGAAACAACATTAATATTTCTTTATAAAATGCTACCATTAATCAATTATGTTAGCAAAGCGATAGCTTTTGTTACCGTATTTTATATTCCGACTATTATGTGTATAGAATGCCGTATGTATATGTATTAGCTACAACTTCTCTTGGTTTTTTTTTTTCAAATGATTATCAAATATTTTGTTGTTATAAATAAATTAGTGTAATATATATTATTTATCGACGTACTCCGTATATAATTAAAGAAATTAATATGAAAACTAACGTGAACATTTACAATCATATTATATAGATGGTGCATGTGGCTACGGGAACCTATTTGAGCAAGGATATGGACTCGAAACAGCTGCCCTAAGTGCGGCCCTATTTAACGATGGCGCAGCTTGTGGGTCATGTTACGAAATTACGTGTGTTAACTCAGAATGGTGCAAAAAAGGGGCCGGTCCAATCCGAGTGACGGCCACTAACTATTGCCCATCATGGTACTCAGAAACCCCATACGCATGGTGCAATCCTCCTCGAAAACACTTTGATTTAGCAATGCCGATGTTTCTAAAGATGGCCGAGTATAAAGGCGGTGTGGTACCCGTCCTTTATAGGAAGGTAAAATGCCGTAAGCAAGGCGGTGTCAAGTTCGAGCTTAAGGGAAATCCATATTGGTTGTTGGTATTGGTTTATAATGTTGCCGGTGTAGGAGATGTTGTAAAGGTGGAAATTAAAGGGTCTAAAACTAGTTGGATACTGATGCAGCGTAATTGGGGTCAAAATTGGCAAACTTTCGAGAGGTTAAACGGTCAAAGTTTGTCGTTTCGGATTACTACTAGTAATGGTAGGAAAAACCGTTTTAATAATGTTGCACCGGAGAATTGGCAATTAGATCAAACATACGAGGCTAAGAAAAACATGCATTGATGTTATTATATCGCCAGATCGCCTTAAATGAGAATTTGGCTTATTACTTGTAGTATTTCGTAGTTCAAAATTTAATTGAGTGTAGATCAATGTTTCAAATCGTTTAATTTCTTATTATTTCGTATACTACATTCTTTATTTGCCACATTAGTTCTTCGAATTTGATCACATTTTAAAATATAATCTAATGGCGTTTTTATTACAATAGCTATAAAAGAAACGAGTAAATTACGCAAGATGAGACATCATCTTTAAATCGATATGCTCTATGGTTGTTCTCGGAGCTTATATGATGACTTGATAAAACTGTCTCAATCCGAATTATTAAGCGTAAGTTAACTTGGTCTACATTCAACCCACTCGACTTGTATAAGCCAAACCTCAAGTTTACGTCTGACCCATTTAAAATGTCTAAAAGGGTAGGATACAAGTCCTTTCAATCCGGGTCGTTATTAAATCTACTCATTCCGGGTCAATTCGTGTAACGGGTGAGTTAAGGTCCTAACAAACGTTTTAATTAAAAAATGATATACAGTAACTTGTAAGAAAAATAAAAAGTTTGGATAATCCGAGGATTTGAAATAAGTATTGCTTGTCCTCTGATGAGAAAACTATTTCCCAACAATTTCTTATAGAATCGGATGGGCCAAATCGTTATAAAGAAGTCTTGTACACAATCGGCCCATTTCTAGATTTAGGTGGGCTTGTCTGGTCCACTGCCTAGGCAGCTTTACGTCTCTACTTGACTAAGAGGTGGCAAATACGTTAATTGTTCGAGTTCGAGTCGGGTTAATTTGGATTGAGTTACTTTGAAGTTGGTACACATTTGTTGGGTTTCTTCATTTTGAATAGCACGTCAATTTTGGATGTTAAATTGTTGGGTCATTTTCAAATACGAGTCGTTTAGGTCATGTCATTTCCAATTGACTGGCTAAAACAATTTAATTAGCATTGGTACGATTTTAACTAATAAGTAGTATTTTACGAAATTATTTTATTTATTATAAAACGGTGGATGAACCCTTTATTTTAATGTTAATATTAACACAACTTAATCTCGTAAATTGAGGTCATTGGGTTTGTTCAAATGATTTGGGTTGGTCAATTACGAGTTAGTGATTTTAAATCGGGTCAACATTAGGTTAATCAAGGATCTAGCCAGGCCTAAATTAAGAGCCAATTAAAATTTCCGGTCATATTCGAGTCCAACTACTTCTAGTCACTTCCCAATCTAGGCCTAACCTTAACAAAACGGACAACTCAAATCAGATCAACTTTACCCGATCTACTTATCGACCGGATAAAAGCTTATTCATTTTGTTAGGAAAAAAAGGGAAATTTACCACCAATAATATCAAGTTTCAACATTCTTCCATTTTTAATCCCAAGTTTGAATCTTCCCAAAATAATCTCAAGTTGCATCATGTATTATGTTTTTGGACCCAAACCTAATGGTGTCAGTTTTTCGTTCAAAAATTACATTAAACTACAATTTAGAATAACCAAAACTTGTTTTTGAGAGTTTACACTAAGTGCATCTCCAATAGTTGGATAAAAGGACTTACTTGCAATTTTAAGAAATTGCAAGCTAGTTGCTCAACCATTGGAGCTGTTCATGTAGATTAGTTTTGCCCAAAAAATTTTGAGCTAGTAGCTCGATGGAGCTACTTGCTTAAAGTGACCCACAAAAAAAATATAGCCAATAGGAAAATAGTGGTCTTATTTATAAGGTTTTAATTTTATATTTATAAATTAAGAATTAAATTAGTTTTGCCCAAAAAATTTTGAGCTAGTAGCCCCATGGAGCTACTTGCTTAAAGTGACCCACAAAAAAAAATATAGCCAATAGGAAATTATTGGTCTTATTTATAAAGTTTTAATTTTATATTTAGAAATTAAGAATTAAATTAGTTTTGCCCAAAAAAATTTGAGCTAGTAGCTCCATGGAGCTACTTGCTTAAAGTGACCCACAAAAAAAATATAGTCAATAGGAAAATAGTGGTCTTATTTATAAAGTTTTAATTTTATATTTAGAAATTAAGAATTAAATAAATAAATAGAAAAGTGTGTTATGTGGGTCTTATCAAGCTAGTAGTTTATTGGCTTCAGCATTGGAGTAAATTGTAGCTTGAAATTTTTATAGCTCAAAAAAATGATGTGGCAAAGGTAAACTAGTACCAACTAGCTTACTATTGGAGATGTTCTAATCAATTCAACGTTAAATGACTTAAAACGTAAGATGACTAGAAAAAAATGTCAATACAAAAGAATTAGAGCAAAAACAAAAATTGTTGTATCCCAAATTTTATCAAAAATCATCTTAAATCGGGCGAATATTTCCTTAAACGTACCTTGAATTTCTTAAACTAAAATTTAGTATATTGTTTTATAGTGAAGAACCATGCTTATTAAAATTGGGTTCAAAAATGAAATAAATAAAGTAAACTTGAAATAATTTTGCAAAAATCCAAATTTGGAATTAAAAATGGAAAAATGTTAAAACTTGACATTATTGACGTTAAATTTTCCAAAAAAATGGAAATTTACCAACAATTATCCCAAAAAAAGCAAAGGCTATAATAGGAGCAAGTGGAGAAAGAAGGAGAAAAATCTAGTAAATTCCAGAGAAACCGTCAATATTCGAGACACATCCATCCCACCTCAACAAAAACCCCTCCACCTCTTCCCTCTTCTCTCCACATTCGATCATTTTCACACAAAATTCACACACAATTTCCCAACAAAAATCATTCTCAAACTTAATTTCATACACTCAAAACTTCCATAATCACTCTAAGAGTTCAGAGTTCAGAGTTCTTCCACATTTTGGTCTAAATTTCTATTATTCCGTTTGTTATTCCCTAAGGTACATTTTCTTCTTCAATTTCTTATCAAAATCGTAGTTTTTATATTTTGATTTAGTTATTTATTGGTCAAGTTATAATCTTATGTCGTTTATTTGTTGTGTTTGTTTCTTTTTGGTTAGTTAATTATCATGGGGTTTGTTATGTTACTCTGTTTTAATAGTCTCGTGATTACACTGTGCAATAATTGGTACTCTCATTGTCCCGGTTATTTGTTTATCTTTGTAACGGGTATTTTAATTAAAGGTAAATAAACGATTGAGACTTAGAGAGTAATTTATTTACAATAGAATTCCGGTTATTGTTTAATTTATTGATGTAACTAATTGCATGCTGTGGGAATTTCTTTTGGTTGCGGATTATGATGGAATAAAGTAAAATGACTCGCTAAACCAGTGTTTCTTTATATTGTCAATTACTAGTCATTGGAAACCTCGTAATTTGCCAGAGCCCTTGAGGCACTGGGGTAATACTGTTGTTGTAGGAATTTCGCGGAATTGTCTAGTTCTCTAGTAATCTGGTAAATTGGTCTTAGATGTGATTAATTTATGTTTAATGTTTATGTTCTTAGTTACTGATTTCTGTATTTTATTGAAAATGCAGCAATGAATCCCGAAAAATTCACCCACAAGACAAATGAGGTTCTTGTTGAATCTCACACTTTAGCATTGAACCATGGACATGCTCAAATCACCCCTCTCCATATTGCATGTGTTTTGATTGGTGAACCTAGCGGCGTCTTTCACCAGGCTGTAAGTCAGGCTGGTGGGGGTGACGATTCCGCTAAGTCAGTGGAAAGGGTGTTTAATAAGGTTCTTAACAGCCTCCCTTCTCAAAGTCCACCTCCTGACGACGTCCCAGCTAGTACGTCTTTGATAAAGGCGATTAGACGGGCGCAGTCTCATCAAAAGTCTCGTGGTGATACTCATTTGGCTGTTGATCATCTCATTCTGGGGATTATTGAGGATTCACAGGTTGGTGACTTGTTTAAGGAGGCTGGGGTTGCTGTGGCTCGGGTTAAGGCTGAAGTTGAGAAACTTCGGGGAAAAGATGGTAGGAAGGTGGAAAGTGCTTCTGGGGATACTACTTTCCAGGCTTTGAAGACTTATGGCCGTGATTTGGTTGAGATGGCCGGGAAGCTTGACCCGGTTATTGGCCGTGATGAGGAGATAAGGAGGGTGGTTAGGATACTGTCCAGAAGGACTAAGAATAACCCTGTTTTGATTGGAGAACCGGGTGTGGGTAAGACTGCAGTAGTTGAAGGTTTGGCTCAAAGGATTGTAAGCGGTGATGTACCGAGCAATCTTGCTGATGTGAGGTTAATAGCGTTGGATATGGGGGCGTTAGTGGCTGGAGCCAAGTATAGGGGGGAGTTTGAAGAGAGGTTGAAAGCGGTATTGAAAGAGGTTGAAGAAGCTGAAGGAAAAGTCATCTTGTTCATTGATGAAATTCATTTGGTTCTTGGTGCTGGTCGTACTGAGGGTTCAATGGATGCAGCCAACTTGTTCAAGCCTATGCTTGCTCGAGGTCAGCTCCGTTGTATTGGTGCGACCACGCTTGAAGAATATCGAAAGTATGTGGAGAAGGATGCTGCGTTTGAGAGGCGGTTTCAGCAGGTTTATGTGGCCGAACCTAGTGTTCCTGACACGGTCAGTATCCTTCGAGGGCTAAAGGAGAAATATGAAGGGCACCATGGTGTTCGAATCCAAGACAGGGCTTTGGTTATTGCTGCGCAATTGTCTGCCAGGTATATTACTGGTCGACATTTGCCCGATAAGGCCATTGATTTGGTGGATGAAGCTTGTGCCAATGTGAGAGTGCAGCTTGACAGTCAACCCGAGGAGATAGATAACCTCGAAAGGAAGAGAATGCAATTAGAAATTGAGCTTCATGCCCTTGAGAAAGAAAAGGATAAAGCGAGCAAGGCGCGACTCGTGGAGGTGAGGAAGGAGCTTGATGATCTAAGGGATAAGCTTCAGCCACTGATGATGAAATATAAGAAAGAAAAAGAAAGGATTGATGAACTCCGACGACTTAAACAAAAGAGAGAGGAACTCCTCGTTGCAGCCGCAGATGCCGAGAGACGGTATGACCTGGCAAGGGCGGCGGATCTAAGATATGGGGCAATCCAGGAGGTTGAGGCAGCAATTGCCAAGTTAGAGTTAAACCAGAATGAGGGCGAGATGTTGACTGAGACCGTTGGGCCGGAACAAATAGCTGAAGTGGTGAGCAGATGGACTGGTATTCCAGTTACAAGGTTGGGAGGAAATGAGAAAGAAAAGCTAATTGGGCTGGGTGACAGACTACACGAAAGGGTGGTGGGCCAGAACCATGCGGTCGAGGCGGTTGCAGAGGCAGTGTTGAGATCAAGAGCTGGTTTGGGGAGACCTCAACAGCCAACTGGATCATTTTTGTTCTTGGGTCCAACTGGAGTTGGGAAAACCGAGCTAGCCAAGGCTCTTGCGGAACAACTTTTTGATGACGAGAATCTTCTGGTGAGAATTGATATGTCAGAGTATATGGAGCAGCATTCAGTGGCTCGGTTGATTGGAGCTCCACCTGGTTACGTTGGTCACGAGGAAGGCGGGCAACTCACTGAAGCAGTGAGAAGGCGACCTTATAGTGTGATTTTGTTCGATGAGGTGGAGAAAGCTCACATTGCTGTGTTCAATACTCTTCTCCAAGTCCTTGATGATGGAAGATTGACAGATGGTCAAGGACGGACTGTCGATTTCAGAAATACGGTGGTGATCATGACTTCTAATCTTGGAGCTGAGCATCTATTATCTGGACTTATGGGCAAGAGTTCAATGGAAACAGCTCGTGAGAAAGTTATGACTGAGGTACAGCTCTTGATTCCGTTAATTGTGTAATTAATCAATTTAATAGTACCCTCAAGTCTGGGTTGTGTTGGTCTGGCCTAGTATAAGCAGCTTTTTGAATACGTCTTACTAACTGAAATTTTTGCTTGGCAGGTGAGGAGGCACTTCAAGCCAGAGCTGCTGAACCGCTTGGATGAGATCGTAGTGTTTGATCCTCTCTCGCATGACCAACTAAGAAAAGTTGCTAGGCTGCAAATGAAAGATGTGGCAAAACGTCTTGCCGAGAGGGGTATTGCTTTGGCTGTTACAGATGCTGCTCTTGATCTGGTCTTGGCCGAGAGTTATGATCCTGTAAGTACTCTCTCCACTCAAGTTGCTTCTCTTTTTTTCATCGTTTTGTACAAGACAGCTCACGTTCCACATCCGTAAATCTTCAAGTTCAAATTAGATATGCCTTATAAGGTCTAACCTTCTAGTGGGTTCTAGTTCTGATTAGATATGCTGTATAAGGTCTGGTCACTTAATCAGAAGTCTCGATACATCAAAGCATTAGTTCTGGTTCTGACATAGACGATGTTCTGGTTGATCAGGTTTATGGTGCAAGGCCAATAAGGAGGTGGTTAGAAAGGAAGGTGGTGACTGAACTGTCAAAGATGCTGGTCAGGGAGGAAATTGATGAGAACTCAACAGTCTACATTGACGCTGGAATAGACGGTCTGTCATACCGGGTGGACAAAAATGGAGGCATGGTTGATCCCACTACAGGGCAGAAGGCAGATGTCCTGATCCAGGTTCCAAACGGACCCAATGTGGATTCTACAACTCAGGCAGCCAAAAAGATTAAAATTCAGGAACTGGATGAAGATGACGAGATGATCGAGTAAAACTATAAGTAGATGCTCCATTATGTAGAATAATAGATGTATCGTTAATCCGAAAATCTGCAGTTGTCGCAAGTGTCTTTTGTGAGTTGTGTGTAGTTCTGTTTTACCTGTGTAAGTGTGCAGTCACTCTTCTGTGTTCTTCTCACTGTTTTCTAATGAGAAACTTGTGATTTCTCTTCTAATTGCGGTTTACGTATGCCTCAAAACTGAGGCCGCTACTACATTCATGTGTTTGAGGCCGCTAGTGGCTGAGCTCGGACGAGTTAATTTCCCAGGATTTTTAGCTCAAAGTTAAGTTCATGACATAGAATTTGAAAAAGTAGGCTCTGTACTGGAAGAACGGCTGTACTAATTTGTAATGAGAAACTTGGTTTAAGGCACTCGAAACAAAAGTTTATCGAGTAACTTTCAAGTTCTGAGAAATGAGACGATTTCATAAACTAACGTGCGAGAATTGTTTGCCCGATAGTTATCGACATAGGTGACCCATGAGTTTTCTTTGGTCCAGACCACAACTGTATTTGTATAAGAGCCTTCCCAAAAAAAAAAAAACCGTTGCGTCTATAGCACAACAAGAACGTCTTTATTTCAGGACACTCACTCATGAATGCAGTGTGCCCGGCTTGTACTGTCCGACTGACTGTCCTGTTACATCTCCGGACTTTGATTTGAGCTTACAATATCGTTGGTAAAAGGGGTTAGAACAGTAACACAATTGTATATTTGTATCTCCGATCTAGTAAATAGTCCGAAAAATGAAACGAATTTTTACAATAATCTCAACTTTCCTCTCTCTTACCAAAAAATCTCAAATTTGTTTTATCCTATTGTGATTAGAGTTGGCAATGGGTCGTGCTGGGTCAGCCCGCGTGCCAGCCCGTCGTGCTTTCCTCCAAAATTGGCCCGGCCCAGGCACAGGCACGGATATTGGGCTAGCCGTGTCGTGCCTGGCCTGACCCACTCACCCGAACCCCCGCCGCGGCCCGCTCTTGGCACGCCCAGTTTCGTGCCCGGGCCGTGCCTGGCCCATGGGCCGTCCGTGCCTGGCATGTGGGTCGGTCCATGTGCCTTAAGTTTATTTCACTTTTTAAAAAAATATTGTATATTTTTAGTACTTTTTGTTTAATAAATGA
>VHZZ01000016.1:558919-590459 GCA_009801015.1 Silene noctiflora
TAACTCTCCCATTTTCTCTTTGGCACAAAAATTAAGAATTTGATTAAAATAAGTATAAAGTATTGTTGTTTGTTGAGGTGATTGGAGAGAGGGAAGGTATTGTGGATGTTGTTGTGGGGTGAGATGAATAAAATAAGCATAAAATATTGTATTGTGGGGTATTGTTGTGGGATGTGGTGATTAAAATAAGTATAAAACTTTACCAAAAAAGGAAATAGGGAAGGTATTGTGAATAGACGAAAAAGGAAATAGGGAGGGTTATTGAGAATAGGAGGGAGTACTCCGTAATATTTAGTGGGTGTTTGAAAGACACTAAAAAAAAAGCATTTTTTTAAAATTTTTTTTACATGATGCTACTAAATATTAAACAATTCCGTCAATTGCTCATTTTGCCAACATTCAATCATTAAATGAGTTTATATAATTCACATAATTTCACTTAAACAAAGTTAATTTATACTCCCTTATAAAATAAAGCAAACGTAAATTATTTAGTGAAACAGATGGACTACGAGGTCTTGTAAAAATGTACGTCAATCAAACAGTAATAACAATATCAATTTCAGTCGGTGGAATAATAAAACAGTGGGTCTCGTGAGAGATCGTCTCCCACTAATTTAGTCGGAGACATAATAGGGAAAAAAGAAATTCAATGGGTCCCTCGCCCCCATCATGTAAGAGGTCTCTCAATAACACTATTGAAAGACCGTCTCTCCGAAGTTTTTGTGAATATAAAAATACAGTAACAATTACCACTAACAACTCCATACTAATTACTACACGTACCCTTAGAAATTCCTATATAAACAACAAAATTCCACAACTAAATCCTCACAAAAAATCAAACTCTTTAATTTATTGACTAAAGACTATTAGTTCAAATTAAATCCCTTTTTTCATCTATTAATCAAAATGTCAACTTTAGAGCTAACATTCTACACCATAGCCCTAGCCACATTCCTCTACTACCTCCTCTCCACCACCTTCAACCGATATCCGAAACCGCTCCCACCAGGGCCAAAACCATGGCCTATAGTTGGGAATCTTCCCCACATGGGTCCAGCTCCGCACCAGGGCTTAGCAGCCCTGGCGCAGAAATACGGCCCCCTCCTCTACATGCGACTTGGGTACGTGCATGTGGTGGTAGCCGCTTCGGCCTCGGTCGCATCCCAATTTCTTAAGGTCCATGACGTGAATTTTTCGAGTAGGCCACCTAATTCTGGTGCTAAACATATTGCTTATAATTATCAGGATTTAGTTTTTGCACCTTACGGACCGAAATGGCGTATGCTTAGGAAAATATGTTCGGTTCACATGTTTTCGACTAAGGCTTTGGATGAATTTACATCTGTTCGTCAGGTTAGTAATATTTAATATATGTGCATGCATGTTGTTATTTTTGGTACTCGGTCATTTCTAAAATAGAAAGATAAATAAATGACTGATCTGACTGTCGGGTTTAAACCTGAAAGCTAGCCATGAGCGATTCAATTTAATCAACTGAGTTAACTCGTATTTTTTTTTTTATAATTTTATCGAATGTTATATTGTATTATATATACGTTGTGATTGCTGTCGGGTTTGAACCGGAGACCCGTGAGCTTGCATGCATAAGGATTTATTTATGTTATTTTAGTCGTATAAGTAAGTGATTCATGGATAATAATCATGCATTAATTTTCATATAAGCGTTACGTAGTGCATGTAGTTAAAAGGTCAATTAAATTGCATGTATTCGTCCACCATTCTAGTTAATTACGTAACTCCTGAATAACTGTCAATTTAACATTAAGGAAAATGAGTTAGCGTCACGCGGTGACATTTAAAACGTGAAGTGAAAAGGACATTATTCGTCCCATTTGCAACTAGTTAGTAGTCTGACTAGTAAGGCAAAGGCGTTGAGATTCGGCGTCATCCGATGACGCCCTATTACATTTAATTAATTAGTGGCAGCCTAAATTTTAGGCATAAGTTGGGCGTACGTTTGCCTTACTAGTAAGACTACTTACTAGTTGCAAATGGGATGGAAGAAGTTTTTTGTTTGTTTTTGACGTAAATAAATAATTGAGACGGGGGAGTAATTACGTCAGGTGGCTTGTATTTGAAATACTCATCAAATTTGAAAATGGAGATCTTTTGAAATGGAAAGTCTAAATGTCCTCGGACTTTTGCTTTTATAAATAAATGTATATGGTCTTGATTTTCATAGTCTGATGTATCATGTTGACATTTAGAACGTGAAGTGATAAGGACATTATTACAAATCACTTCGAATCAATTGAATTATAGTGTTCGGTTTTAAATGAGAATTTGTGAAATTGAATATACCAACTTTTTTTTATTTTATTTTTCCCATTTTTGTTTAAGTCTAAAATAAAATAATATTTTCTCGAAATGTCTTAATAATAAATGTAAACATTTTAATTTTATCTGTTAGTAGTTTTCATTCCGTGACATATTTATGTGAATACAGGAGGAGGTGTCTATACTTGTAAATGCGCTAGCAAAGGCAGGCGCAAAGCCAGTACAATTAGGACATCTCCTAAACGTATGCACCACCAATGCCTTATCAAGGGTAATGTTAGGAAAAAGAGTTCTCGGTGATGGAACCGGGAAAAGCGACCCAAAAGCCGAAGAATTCAAGGAGATGGTGATGGAGTTGATGGTGCTCACCGGAGTTTTTAATATCGGCGATTTTGTGCCGGTATTAGAGTGTTTGGACTTGCAAGGAGTTGCATCCAAGATGAAAAACTTACATAAAAGGCTCGACAATTTTATGGGTGCTATATTGGAAGAGCATAAAGCTAGTGGTAAACATGGTGGTGATTTATTAAGCACTTTGATTTCTTTGAAGGATAATTATGATGGTGAAAATGGACAATTTACTGACACTGAAATCAAGGCCTTACTCTTGGTAATTGTTTCTAACTTGCTATTTTTATTAATTATTGTTTGTTAATACTCTGTCGTTGTTGTTATTGCATGTGAATGTCGTATGATGAGACGTATGAAAGTGACCACTTTATAATAAGCAAAAAATGATCACTTTTAATAATTGTATCATATGACGCTTTTTTACGATAATTTGTGCATTTGTTATTGTTCTTGTCATAGTGATATGTGACTATGAAGTGCATGAACTAAAATTAATAAATTAAACATATAAAATTTTTCCAACAAAATGTTGAATTAGAGTAAGAAAAATAGGGAAATACTGTAATAATGTCACTGTATTTTTTGTTAATGTTAAAACAATATTGTATTCACCGTCTCATATTTACGAGTGATGTTAGTAATTTCGGGATGGTGTTAATGGCCTCCCTAATGTTGAACCCTCAACCACCCGAATCTAGGCATGGAGTAGGATAGAACATACGAGTAGAAGTTAGAAATGTGAACTTTTCAACGATGTGACCCTTCCAAAGTGTCCATTTCATAGAAGAGGCTGTCTTAAATGTGACGGTCACAAACTTGTGTTCTCCTACGATCCCCCTTCCACTTACCCTTCTACTTTTCTCCCACTTATATTTTGCGAGTAATCACAAGTTTGTGACGGAATGCGAGTAACCCATATAATTTCTCACTAAAATAATCAAATTACAGCTAAAAATTAATAAAATCCATACAATTTCTCATTAATAATATGATATTTTTCTCATTTAGAAAATACTGAAAATTAGTGCTAAAATTTTATGCTCCATACAATTTACAAAAACCAGATACGAGTATATGTATAAAATGAATTTAAAATAACTCATATACTCATACAATATTTAACTATTAATCATTTTCACAATCTTTTATACGACCGTTTTTACAATATTTTATGTTTATATACACATTCACTGATAATAAAGTATTATATAAGTGTAGATCACTGCTAAAATAACTAATAACCTGTAGTATATGTGATTTGCAAGTAATTACGTATACTCAAAAATTATATGCAAACACCCCACTCGAAAATGGACACGTAGTAAAAATAGTAAGTATAATAACATTAAATATTCATAGAGAGTAAAAATAGACTAGTCGTGTGAGAATCCAAAAATTAATAAATGAGAAAGGGAGGTCCACGAAGAACGTAGAAAAAAAACAAGATTTGCAAAGTTTTGATTATTTGTGATGCTTCATTTATGTCCTCTAACGTCTAATCTATTTCTACCTACCATTCTCTCCTTCATTATGCTTACGTTCCATTCTTAATTACCATTCAAAATTTAATATTATTCACAACTTTTGAAAAAAAAAAATTGTTTGATTCGAACCGGGCGAACCTAGAAATAAAATTTTGGGATACCGAATTTTACTTATATTATTGAGTAAAATAGATTTTACTCGCTTTTGAAACCAATTTTTTTAAAATTACTCCCTTTTGAATTCGTTTTTTAAAATTACTCTCTTAAGTTGCATTTTTTTTGTTAAAATTACTCCCTTAAATTGCATTTTTTCCTAAAATTGTTTCCAAACTCCAATTTAAGTTGACTTATTTTCTCTATTTTGAACTCCCCCTACATTTGTCTACATAGCAATACCTTTCAAAGTATAAATTGACTAAGCCACAAACGGAATAAGTTCAAAAACAGACGAAATAAGTCTCTTAAAGTGGAGTTTGGAAGCACTTTTGGCAAAAAAAATTCAATTTAAAGGAGTAATTTTATCATAAAAAATTCAAAAGAGAGTAATTTTAAAAATTTTGATTTCAAAAGGGAGTAAAATGAATTTTACTCTATATTATTTTATACTTTTTTTAGGGTCCACATTTAAGAATTTTGGGATAGCAAAAAACGATAATCTTAGGTGTCGTTTGGTTGCCCCATTAAAAGTGGGTGAATTGGGAATTCACGTGAATTGGAAAAATGGAGGTTGTTTGTTTGCCCAAAATCACATGAATTGCATTTTCCTAGGAGTTTCCAATTCCTCCATTATGGAGGAGTTTAATTACCTAGTCTCCCTAGGTAGTTGGAAACTCCCGCATGAATCCAACTCCCGGATGCCAACCAAACAAGTTTTGGGCAATTCACGTGAATTGAGCAATTCACGTGTTTTGTAAAATCATGGGAAATTAGTTCCCGTATGCAACCAAACGAGGCCTTAATTGGTTCATTTAAACTTGGGACAACAATTGCTAACCTTTACTATTGGCTAGCTAGGTTTCCCTGGATTCGAGCTTTCTTTCCTTTTCTATTAATTGTTTAATTTATGTTGTGATAATGACTATTACTAGGTTTTGGTTTTGATGTTGTATGATGTATGATGTATGATTTTGTTAGTTGGTTTAGGTTTATGGCTGTTATAAATGTATTTGGTAAATATATTATGCCAAGAAATTGGACGATAATAAGGCGTTACCGAGTACCGAATTGGAGTACCTCTTTCACTAGTCTCACACTCTAACATATACAATGAGCTCCTTTATAATTGATGGTATAGTTTTTTATTTTTACAATACTCTCTCTCTCATTTATTAAATTTTTTACGTTTTCCTTTTTCGCTTGGTTCAATAAATTCTTTATATTTGTTATTTTGGATCTAAATGTGTGACTGACTACTCTTAAAGGTGACATGCATATCAGGTCGTGAAAAACCGGGAAAAAAAATTGATAAATGGGAAGGAGTATAATTTTCGAGTTTGGTGTAATTTTTTGAGTTTTAGTATAATATTTAAGTTTTTTCACGTAAATATCAAGCTAAAGTTTTAAAATGTAGCTCATTATTCACTGTTTAACATCGTCATGTTGCTCTTAAGAAAATACTTGCGTTCTCTTTACGCTTAAAGGAGGATGACCAAAATGAGAATTAAATATTGTAAAATCCTCTTTTGGATATAGGGAGGATGTCATTTGAAAGGATACACGAATTTCTCGTTGCCTTAATTGTCTTTATCTGATGGAGCTATTGTTTGTGTATGTGGATCTACGAGTTCCCTTAGATTTACTTGTTCTATAAATGACCTCATGTCTTTTGGGTTACTTGTGGCGAATTGTGGGTGATGTTTTTATTCTCTAAAATAAGTGTTTAGCCTTTAATTTTATAAAAATATTTAACGAAAATTGTAAAAGATTTATACTAGTCCTTCCGTCTCATTTAGTAGTTTACATTTACTTTATTTTCCGCTTATATTATAAAGTAAGTGTAAATTACTTACTGAGACAGCGAAAGTATCTTGTTTGTGTTCAAATGTAAAGTGGTTTCATAAACATATAACTATCCATTTTATTTAGATTAAATTACAATAACTCTCTTATTTAATCAACTTTTTTGAAATAACTCTCTTTTATAATTTTGTATCCAAATAAATCTCTTATAAACCTTTTTTTTTCAACAAATCAATGCCTCTACACCAGAACTCGATTTATCTTTTATAATTTGATCAATTTACCCTTCCCTATAACGTAATCCCTACGTTGCTACTATATTTTCATAACCTGTGACCAATTACAAACCTCTTCCAAATCTAATACACTTAAATCATGCACTATAAGCGGAGAAGAACCAAGCATAAATTTGTTGTTTTGCCTTATTTTAAAGAATACCATAAGGAGTAAATGAGTGAAATAATAATTTAACATCTTATGTAAGTGAAAAATGAAAGGACAAATGAATTTTTGGCCGAAAAATTCAAAAAAAAAGTCTCATTGCGATGATGTGGCATTGATTTGTATAAAAAAACATGTTTTAAAAGGAAGTTATTTGAATAAAAGATTATAAAAGGGTGTTATTTCAAAAAAAGTCGATTATACAAGAGATTATTTATAATTTACTCTTTTATTTATATAATTTTTGATAGTTATATGTTTTGGTTATTGGTGGCGAACTCTGGGTAATGTTTTTATTTTCTAAAACAAAGTGTTTAACCTTCGATTCTATACAAATGTTTAACAAAAATTGTAAAAGATCTATACTATCTCATTTGTGTTCAAATTTAGGGATTGTTTGGTTCAACACGGGAAGATGAAGTTCCCAGGAAGTTAAATTCATGTGAATTTGTAATTCATGTGAATTGTAAAAATGTTGTTTGGTTATCACGTAGGAAGTTAATTCATGTGGGAAGTTTCACTTATCAAGGGGGGCTAGGTAAGCAACTTCCTACATTACGGAGGAATTAGAGTTCCTTGGGAAGTTCTAATTCTCATGAAATGAGCAACCAAACAACATCATATTTAGCTAATTCATGGGAAGTTCTACTTCCCATGATTTAAGGGGACAACCAAACAACATCATAAAGTGGTTTCATAAACATATAACCATCATTTTTATTTATATTATCTTTCAAAGATGTTTAAAAATATATACGGGTGAATAACGAAAGTTGAAATTTTTTTAGTTTTTTTTTTCTATTTTATATCTCGTTCCTAACGTTAAATCATGACCCCGTCAAGAAGATCGACCTATCCATCTCATTTATTAAGCTGACGTTGAGCTATGTTCAACCTCAAATATTGTTAAGGCAATTTTCCTAGATTTGATTTATTGATGTTGATATCCTTCCTATTCGATTGCGACACAATAACTACTTTAAATTTTAATGCCTTTACTTTTCACATTACTCTGTTCATCAATTTGGATTTATATGCCCTCATAATTTCTTTAAATATTTGTTCAAGAACTAGTCTAGATCTCGCGCAGATGTGCGGTATATATAGACCTTTTAATTTTTATTGTAGTACTTATAAATTTAAAATTTATATCTCATGAATTTAAAAAAAAAAACATAATTTTAAAATTAATCAAGAGAATTGAGTAAATCTTAAAAAAAAAAACATAAATTTAAAATTAATCAAGAGAATTGAGTAAATCTTGAAGTATATTTTTTTATGAAAAATATTTTAACTACCTCAAATTATTTTAATAAATTCTTTTTTGGTCACGAAATTAATAATAAGAGTAATATAGTTTTATATCGATTTTTAAGTTTAATGATGAAAAGATAATTCTAAATTCTAAATTAGTTTAATTAATGAAAATCTAATTTGTTATCATATATAAGCTTGAGCACTTTGGAGAAGAACTTTAGAAAAGTTTTATTTTCTCTTGGTATATAGGAAGATTATAAAACTAGATCATTATTCATGTCGGACAATGATTTTAGAAACATTATTCGTATATTTATGTGACGTATAATACTTTTTGTAATTGTATCAAGTGTCAAAGATAACGTTAGTTAAATTTGTACTCCGTATAAAAGTTATAAATGAAAATAATAAGATTATTCAGATATAATAAGATCGTCTTCGGATGATATGGAAATTTACAATCATCCAAGTGGAGGTCCTATGAAATGAATACTCCGTATTTTGATGTCCTTAATTAAGTATTTGATTTTTGGAATTATTTTCGTGAATTATTATTGAGGCACATTTTTTCCGTGTTTTTGTGATAGGATTTATTCTCGGCCGGAACAGACACGTCATCTAGTACAACAGAATGGGCCATTGCAGAACTAATTCGTCACCCAAAAATCTTAGCCCAAGTCCAACAAGAATTGGACACGGTTGTGGGCCGAGACCGACTCATAACCGAAGCAGACATACCGAACCTACCCTACTTCCAAGCCGTGATCAAAGAGGTATTCCGCCTTCACCCATCCACACCACTATCATTGCCTCGGATGGCGGCCGAGTCATGTGAAATAAATGGCTATCACATTCCGAAAAACACCACATTATTAGTTAACGTATGGGCCATTGCTCGCGACCCTGATATGTGGGCTAATCCGTTAGAATTCCGACCCGAGAGATTTCTCCCGGGTGGAGACAAGCCTTCTGTGGATGTCAAGGGGAATGATTTCGAGTTAATCCCGTTCGGGGCGGGCCGGAGAATTTGTGCTGGGCTGAGTTTGGGCCTGCGTATGGTCCAGTTGTTAACGGCGACTTTGGTCCATGCATATGAATGGAACTTAGCTGATGGGCTAATGGTTGAGAAGCTCAATATGGAAGAGGCTTATGGGCTGACATTACAGAGAAAAGAGCCCGTAATAGTCCACCCGGTTCGTCGACTGTCGGCCCAAGCTTATGGAACGACAAGTTAAAGAAAATCAAATGTTGGTCGACTGTCGACAAGTTAAAGAAAATCAAATACTTATCGGAATTTGGATCATATTTAGAGTACATGGATTTTAATTCAGGAGTCGTAGTAGGGTCGATCATTACTCGTTGGTCTACGGGATCTTGTTGGTACGATCGAGTGTCGTATTTGGCTAGTTTGTGAGAGTTTCATGGGTTTTCGATTGTAATAAGTGGTCAGTACTTAGTAGTTATGTACATTTCTAAATGTGGAGTGTTAATGGACAACTGTGAGTTGGTATGAAAATCTCGAGTAACTTTCAGTTGTGAAGTTTCTGAAAAATTAGATTTAGCTAAAATGATAATCTGTAAATCCGTAATCCATCGGAAATTTGATAAACCACATATTGCCGTATCTTCTTATAAGTCGACATTTCTACGATAATCCGACATTTATGGTTATCTATATGTTGGTCATGCATTGCCGTTCCGGCAACATGAACCCAATGGCTTGCTTTATGTACGTTGTTTTCAAACTAAAATTAATCAACGAATAATTGCGTAAAAACATCAGAGGAACCACAATAATGAGTTTAACAAAGGACTTTATATTTAAGGGACGTTTAGTTTGAAAAAGGTAAAAATGAAGGAATCAATTAACCTAGTTTTAGTACCTTATCCAAAAAAAATCGAAGAGCTTGATTGAAGACATTATGTCTGGTTTGAAGCCCAAAACAAACCTTTTTTCAATAATAATGTTCATTTTAACAAATAACTAGGACCGCCACTCCCACCAAAAAAATTACCAATTTCCATGACAACTCATATTCTTAGTTTCTTACTGTTGCCAGGAGCCCTCTCCCCAAACCACCCCGTCAACCCCAATCTGCACTGTTGAAAATCGTCACTGACACCTTAAACAGCTAGGATCTAATGTATTTTGGGGTTGTGAAGGGGGATTTCGAGGTTTGGAGGAGGGTGTTTCAAAGGTGGGGAGTGGTGGTTCTGTGTGTCAAGACCACGGATTACGTAACTATTTAAAATATATAAATTTTATCGTGAGGTAGATTGCTAAAATTATACAACCCGTAATTGTCACGATTTACAAAACTACTTTTAAGTTATTCGCTGATAATGCCATGCTCTTTTAAACAGAATTTCAATTCCTATAAATATATACAATTTTGTTTAGTTTCATTAAGTTGAACCTAAGACTATATATAATATTGGTACTATAACACGAGTATTATTATTATTAGTTCAGTTAAGTTTAATTAAGGTTCATTCAACTTAATTCAATTTAATCAATTCGATTTAATTAAGACGAGTGCAAAAACCGACCCCAACCCGATTTGAATCTCATTAGGAGACGCCCGATTACATGAGAGTTAAGTACACAAGTAATACGAATACTCCTTACAAAACGCTCTAGTCTCTACCCTTCTATTTCCTGATTTCCTCTCCTCATCCACATTTTCCCCCAATTCACAAAATCCAGAAAACCCTAAATTGCAAAATCAATGGCGATTTCCGACCGTCGCAACGGTCGTTACTCACCGAAATCCGACGATTCACGCGACATACGCCACCGTCATCGCAGCCGCAGTCCATCATACGCGCGATACTCTCCAGAACTCCGCCGTCGTCGAAACCCTAGCCGAAGCCGAACTCCTCCTCCTCCGCCGGACGATTCACGCTATATACGACGCCGCAGTCCATCATACGCGCGATCCTCTCCAGAACCCCTCCGTCGTCGAAACCCTAGCCGAAGCCGAACTCCTCCTCCGCCGCCTCCGCCCGACGATTCACGTGACATACGTCGCCACAGTCCGTCTTACGCACGATACTCTCCAGAACTCCACCGCCGTCGAAACCCTAGCCGCAGCCGAACTCCGCCACTTCCGCCGCCGCCGCCATATCGCAAACCCTTACCTGTTAGGGATAATTACAATAATCGACGTGATAGAGGTAATTACGGCAGAGTTCCTGATAATGAATCCGATGAAGAATTGCGTGATTTGAGTTTCGAGGAATATCGTCGTCTTAAACGCCAGAAATTACGCCGTAATTCTAGGCATTGTATTTGGCAAGTTACTCCTAGTCCTCCTAGATCTCAAAAAGACGCGTTTCGTGATGGTTTTGATGAAAATCAAGATGATGTTCATGATGATGATGTGATTCCTCCTAGGTCTGGTTCGGGTTCAGGTTCGGGTTCGGGTTCGGATTCGGATTCACGATTGAAGAGTAGAGGAAAGAAGAGTTCTAGGGTTAAGGTTAAGAAATCTGAGAGTCATTCTGATTCGGCTACGGATAGCGAGTCTGGTTCGGAAGATGATTCTGATAGTAGGAAGAGAAGTAGGAAGAGGAGGAATAAGAGAAAGAAGAGTTCGAGGTCGCGCTCAAGGAGAAAGAGTAGTAGGAAATCATCTGATTCCGAGGAGGATGATGAGAGTGAAGATGAGGATGATTCGAGTGAGGAAGATAGGAAGAAGAGGAAGTCCAAATCGAAGAGAGGTAGTAGTGGAAGGAGGAAGAAGAGTAGTAGTAAGAGGAGGAAGAGGAGAAGAAGCAGTAAGAGTGAAACGGAAGATGAGAGTGAAAGCGAGGGTGAGAGGAGGAGGAAGAGGAATAAGAAGAAGAAGGTGGTTCGAGAATCGAGTGAGGAGGGTAGTGATAGTGGTAAAGGGAAGAGCGAGTTGGAAATTGATGAGACAGGTTTGAAGATTGACGAAACGGGCAATGTGGATGATGATGATGAGATTAATCCTGAGGTTTTGAAGTTTAAGGTAATGTTGGAAGCTCAGAAAATGGAGGCTGCCATGGTGAATGAGCCGCTTGTGGGCCCACAACCCTTGCCAAAGGCAGAAGGGCATATTAGCTATGGTGGTGCACTTAGGCCGGGTGAAGGTGATGCTATTGCGCAGTATGTGCAGCAAGGGAAGCGTATCCCACGTCGTGGAGAAGTGGGTCTTTCGGCTGATGAAATTTCGAAATTTGAGGATCTTGGGTATGTGATGAGTGGTAGTAGGCATCAAAGGATGAATGCCATTCGTATTAGGAAGGAAAACCAGGTTTATAGTGCTGAAGATAAGAGAGCTCTTGCAATGTATAACTTCGAGGAAAAGGCTAAGCGCGAGGGTAAAGTTATGACTGATCTTAAGAGACTTGTGCAACGTACTATTGGGCAGGATGTTGCTCCTAATCATGACCCTTTCGGTGCTAAAGATGAAGGCGATGTGGAACCGTAGTGTTTTCTTTTTGGTATTAGTTTTCCCAATACTAAGGCTATGTTTTGTCAACAACTGATTTTTTACAAAATTCAGCATACAACTTTATGATCGATGTTCTTCATGTAATATGCACTTTGGAATCTTATATTGTAAGTTCTCAGTTTTGATCTCATATATCTCGTTTATTGTGAAACTGGCTGGTTATGCATTCCTATATGAAGCATATTAATGTAATTGATGATATTTGGTTGTTCATCTATGCTTATCATTTATGTTCGATGTTCTCTACGTTACATGAAGCATATGTTGTGAAGTTGGCGCCAATTATACATGGTTTTGGTAACAGAATTCATGTGGTATTATTGTGATTGATGCTACATGCTGTTAATGGAGTTTTTTGTTTCCTATGTTGATAGTTACGTGTTTGTTTTTTTAACTAGGTTTCCAACATGTTAACAAAAACTCTACCCCAAATCCCTAATGCTTCTGCAAACAGCCGGGTTGGGGGTCGAATGTAGGCAACACTACCCCATTTCCGTAATGCCTCAAAGGCTTCTGCAAACAGCCGTGTTGGGGCTTGAATGTAGGTAGCCTTACAGGTTGTTACCAACACAGAGGCTGTGGCGGGGCTCCAGATTACCCAAAATATTAATTCCATCGATAATTACATAAATGCATGCCCATTTACATAGAAAGAAGCCCTGCCTTATCGGTGAGCCATTTTGCTTTACTCCGTCATAGTTTTGAACCAAAGAATAACGAGCCTTTATTTTGTTCCACTGGAAACGGAAATGTTCCCAATATGTTGAATGTGAAAATTTATGTCCTGTTAATACATCCAATATGCTCGTTGCTCCTTTGCTGGCTCTGCCCTGCGTGTTACCCTTTGTTGGCTACTTGGCCGTAAATTCGTAAAAGTCTATGCATTTGTTAACACAGGATACCTGTCATCTAGGCCAGTTAGTGCAACAATGGCTCTTTAACTTCATTTGTTGCTCCAAGTCAAAAGCTGTAGCAAATTGCATACTTGTGCCAAATGACCGAAGATTAAAGAAAGTGATCATCTTGTTTAGATTTTCGTGAGTTTCCCTTTCCAGTTTGCATCAGACTTCTCTTGTGTAGTCTCTTTTTTCTTATGAATACACAATTGTGGTTTCCATGCTGAAGCTATTACCTGTATTTAGTATTGATCGATAAATGTTGGTAGATTTTCCTAATGGCCATAGCATCCTCCTCCCCTTGATCTGCACATAACTGATTGTTGGAATTACGCCAGTGAAAGTCTAACCAATGCACAGTGTTAATCCTTTGAGCCTTTCGGTCATATCTACCAGTTGCCATTGTGTGGCAATTTTTAACATCCCAGCAACGCCCAGGAGTTAAATTTACTTCAATTTATGTCTATTAGGCCTGGCAGAATCGATAGTTAAAAGGACACCGCATGGCACCTTGCACCTCTGTGTGGCATGTGCCTTCAGCGGTTTCGGAAACAATCACTCTCATCGGAGTGCTTCGGATGTGATGCCTGCTGTGGATCATGGTGTCCTGTTCTAACTAATCTCCGTTTTAAAATGAGTCCCAACTTTAATGTCCGATGCCTTTATGACTATTCGTATTTCAAGATATAGTAAACTAACAGCTGGCCAGCTGGGTGGTTCAGAAAGAAATTTGGCTAGAATGGCTGTTGTTTACTTTCTCTAAAATATGCGGCCTTTCTGACTATTCGTATTTCCATTAGTGTTTTCCGTAAGTGTAAATAACCTCGGTCTTATACTTAATGTTGCCTAATTTGTTATGAATACACCACATCAGGTTCATGTTACGCTGTTGTTAAGTGTTTGTTTCATAGATTTTGAGCAAGTGCCATGATAAATTACTCTAGAATCGGTTCAAGTCTGATTGAGGGGCTAGTCAATTCGGTGACGTAGCTTGTACCCATTATTGAGAGATTCAGTACTGTTGCAGCATTTTAATTAGCTAATCAGGTCCAAGACTTTTACAAAGATTCGGGTTTGAGATGTTATCTTTGAATCTTATTGTTAGTTCATAAGATCTCCCTCCGGTTCATCATATCTCCTTGTTGATAATCGAATTTTTTACTTTAGTGGATACATCTCCTTTTTCTGTTTTTTCCCTTCTGACATTGACTATGTAGATATTACAGAGTAGTTAAAACCCTTTCAGGCATAATTGAGGAGACCTGCAGTTTGCTCAGAGTTGTTTTTGATTGGAATTCCACACAAATTGCAGTTTTTTACTTGTCTTTGACTGCATCATCCTCGGCTGTTCGTCTACAGAAATAACATAATTGAATTTCAACATTGTTACGAAGTATCACTATATCGTTCTTGTATTTTCACACAGCGGTTTGCAATAGATGCTGAAATACAAGCTAGCATCAAGATGATTAGTTTTGCCCTCTCTTCTTTGTGCACCAGCAGATCTTATCAAATTCTACAAGAACAAGTGTTCATCATCCTTTTCTGAAGGTCAGGTCTGTTCCTGAATTGATTCTTTTACCATTCTTTTGAGTATCGCTATATTGTTACTTGTAGTAGGTCTGCGTCCCTACTCCCTACTACAGAAATATTGGTCTGAAGGTGGCAATCAGGTTGCAATTAAGGTAGCATGGATTATGTCGAATTCTGCTTTTGTTGGGTTAGTTTCAACATTGGTTATTTGCTGTTTTTTTTTTCGAGTCTTTTATTTTGTCCAAGGTTTTGTAAGTTATTAATTGCCAACTTGTTTTGTATTCCGTCACAGTTTGATGATAGAAGGCCATGTCGTAAATGAATATCTTCCTTACACTTACAGGGCTGTTTGGATCGCGTAAAGGGATAACCATTGATGCCCCCGCCCCTCCCCCAATTTTAGTTGGTGTAAGGGTATATGATGAAACACCAGTCTGCACCACCCGAAACCCCCATCCCCCACCCTGAAAACTCACTCCTACCCTAAAACCTCCACCTCAAAACCTATACTGCCGCCACAATCTCTGCTGCACCCACCCTTAGCCACCACCTCCCCGTTGAAACCTATCGTCACCCACAACACCACCACCCCCATCCCGAAGTCTTGTTTTCTTTTAACATTTTGATAGCTTTCTTTTTTATATTTTTTTCGTTTTCTTTTTGCTTAAATGGTAAAAATCCATGAAATGGTACAGAGTAGTAATAACCGGATCCAAACATGGGGTGCTTCTATTAGATGTTAGTGTCTTCTTATCACAGTAAAGTTTTGAGCGGTGTTACTTAGAACCTTAGTTCGAATATCATCAACAATATATTACTCTTCACACCAAAAAAGAAAGTAAATTAATAAAAAGTATGTATATCTATGTTTTTTTTAGGAATTTTGTCTACCATTTTCAAATTTAGTCTTTTTATGAGTTGAAATGTTGAATGAATGTGTGAATGTGTGAATGTGAGCCCACAATTCACTGAAGCGTGGAGCAGCAAAGACTGTAGACTGTACTCCCGTGTGTGATCCGTGAAACAAGGAATACAAATACAAAAAATTACACTGCACCTTTATAGATTATTAAGTAATGGATTATTTACATTTAGAATTACGCTTATTAACCTTAACCTTAGCTTAGGGGTTGTTTGGTTCAAAAGGTCGAGATAAATTAAAATGGAATCGTATACATGAGGATGATCCTCAAGTCCTCAACTAAATCCTCTTTTTTCAAAAGATTTTACAGCTTAATAAAATATGACCGTTGCTGAAATGCTAAAAATCTACTTGGTAGCCGACATACATGAAGTTATGTAGGACCACGCCCCACCGTTTAGTGTTGTCACACTCCCATTCTAGCTGTATCTTGTGAGTGTACCATTTTCCAATCAGTACTCCCTCCGTTTCGTTGAATTTTTTTACGTTTTAACTTTTCAATATTACTACTTAGGAAAATTTTCAATACAACCTTTAATATATAATATAAAAGATATTTATGTGAGATTTTGTTTTTAAGGTTTGTCGAGTATATTGTTTATACTAAAGACATGAACAAAAAGAAAACGAGCATTGATATACGCGTAAAAAAAATGTAAAGAATTCAATGAAACGGTGGAAGTACTATTCATTTATTGCTGATAAATGAGTTATTTTTTATACAATAAAAACATTTCAAAATGTGTACCGTCTTACACAATAATTTTTGTTTTTCCTCAAAATATTTTTTTATTAACTCTAAAGAATGAAGATGATCCATCATAAATAGCTAAAGACCAACTCAAAAGCAAAAGCAAAAGCAGAGAATTTAATACTAAGAGGTTTTTTTTTTTTTTTTTTTAATGTGTTGAGACTCTCGAGTGTCCATGAAATGTAGCGCATGCCATACATTAACTCCTACACAAATTCTTGTGTTTAAGATTCTACTCCGTCTAACATAAGTTTAAGACGAGTCAAATAAATATCAAATTACACGACAAATATCCTAGAAAATACCAATAATTTTATCTTTATTACTATTATGTAGTACAGTAATATTTTAGCCGCTTAAAAAGTTTAAAATAATAGTGTCCGTCTTAAGCAAAAATTGCAGTAACTCCTATAGACTATGTCCTATACAGTACATGTTAACTTTATCTCCCTTAATTCTGCCAATATCATCACTACACACAACCGACTTTCTGACTACCTTTGTTCATACTCTCCAATAAACTGTGCTGTGTATTACTCTACTCACTCTCTTGCCTCATCTCTCAAAGTCTCATCCACAAAACACTCAAAACATAAACAACAAGAAGAAGATAGAAACTAGTATGAAAATGGCTACTAACACTATGCACCTTGTTGTTGTCTTGCTAATCTTTGCCCTTGCTCCTCTCTCAAGTATGTTACTCTCTCCATACCATCGTACTCGTAGATGTCAGCTAGCTTAGCTGGTAAAGTCATTACTCGAGTTCAAACCCTGTCAGCATCATAATCGTGCTCTCGTTCCCTTAACAGAAAAAAATAAAATAAAATAGCCTACCCTTTATTTTCTGAGTTTTTAATATTTTGTGTGTATGTGTGTTTTTTTTGTATTAGGTGAGTAATGTTAATGCCAAAGAATAAATGTCCTCTGTCACCGACTCACTCTACTCATCCTCATTTGTGACAGTATTATTTTAGTAACTTAACCTTGCTAAGGTTTTTTTTTTAATAATCGAGTGTATTTTCGAGTGACGTTAGGACCAACCTATTAACTTGGTATTATTCCCTTTATTTTTATTTTCTTGTCCTTAGAATCGTTTTAAGTACCTGCTAGTTTTTGTTGCAATTCGTAGTTTATACTCTCTCCGCCCCTATCATTTGTTTACATATTCCATTTTAGGCGTCTCATTCATTTGACAAGGACGGAGGGAGTATAATTTACTGTCATTTCATTTTGTTCAGCCAAATTTGTTTAGTTCTGTATTTTCCTTGAGTGTTTTTTCTTTGTTTAACCTTTAATCAGCATACATACTATTATTGTTGCTCTAAGAACCTTAATGATTAACCAGTTAAAGTAACACTAAGATTTCATCTTTTTACAATTTTACTAACATTTTCCTAGTTAACTGATTTTCAAAAATCAACATGGACGGATGAGGATGATTTTGGGTCAGGTCTGATTACTCGGACTTGAGGTGTATTATTATCGGGTCATTTATGGATTAAGAGCCACTACAGGGCTAGCAAAATTCGGGTTAGATGCCTCAAATGGCATCAATTCGTGTTTTGGATCATAATCAAGTCCTTGGTTTAGATTACGAGTCAGATTGATTAACAAATTGCAAATGATTATTGGTTTGCACTTTGCAGGCGCGTCGTTCTGTGTATGTAAGTCAGGCTTACAAACTGCAGCATATCAGAAAGCAATAGATTATGCATGTGGAGCAGGAGCAGATTGTAATCCAATAAGACCAAATGGGCAATGTTTCAATCCAAACTCAATTCAAGCTCACTGCTCTTTTGCTGCCAACAGCTATTACCAAAAGAACGCTGCTAAAGGCGCAACCTGCGATTTCCAAGGAACTGCCGTTCTCACTAATTCTGACCCCAGTATGTACTCGTCTTTCTCCATTTTCTCTCGATTAACTTATGAAGTACGGAATAGCTCTTATGATAGAGATTATGAAATAATAATGTTTGTAATTTTTTATGCATTGATGTATTTTCTATAGGCGGTGGAGGCTGCTCGTTTTCTGCAAGCTCTGGGTATGTCTCTTAACACAAAAAATTAAGTTTTCTGGTACGGTGTATTTGTTTATATTTATACTTCCATATGTTTTGTGGAACACAGAAAAGAAATGGCTGAGACACCTGATTAGCATTATCCATATATACTTGATACATGTGTGAATTGTGAACATTCTGAAATTTCTGGTATTGATGTCAAAAGTTGTCTGAAAATCTGAAATCGTTGCGAATTAGTTCAAATTGTCAGAAGAAGTCTTTTTTTTTCCCTTCCGAATGCTCATTAGATTGCTAGCAATGCATTCTTTACAATAAAAATAATTATAAATGGGGGGTGTCATCAGTAGACATGGTAAATAGGTCTTTCGTGTCGGCTGTGGGTCAAGTCATTTCAGGCATGCTTGCATTGGGGTTAGAATTTTGATTCTGATTCAAGTTGGATCATCTCAAGCATGCTTCCGCCTTCCGGTGTGTTATTATTGAGGTTGAGAAGGAATGATTGATTTTGAATATAGGAGACTAAAGTAAAAGAGACCACCTTTGCGAAAAGTTACAACTTTATCCTGTTTATAATGGCGGAAAGGATAGCCATCTTTGTCACTGTAATTCTCATTTTGACAGCAATTCTATATGGTCCTTTCTAGATTACTTGTTGAACTGTAGAAGTTATCTTACTTAAACCACTTTTCCTTTTCACATAAGGTGATAGATTAGAACCACTCCTTTTGTCATCTAGTACCGATATCGTATTTAACTTGAATGATTGTGTTTTTGACTCATCTGTCAGCATCCATGAGTTAAGGCTGGAGATTTGAGTGCCAAGTGGTTGTCATTTCATTAAAGATTATCTTATTTACTTTATTAGGTCTTGACAATCGAGCAGAACCGAACTTTGAGCTCTAGCTCGGTTCAATCATCAATATTTTTTTCAATTTATACAATTTAATATGACTAAATATTTTAGAAGATAAATTTAATTTTTGAAATGTTATTGAAATACTATAATTATAAAATACTAACTTGCCCTAAAAAAAATAAAAATGAGTCCACATTAAGTGAGTTTTCGATCTGAGTCTTACTGAGCACATGAGCATCTGGGATTTAATCGAACTTTTGATTTCTGAGTCTTAGTGAGTAGATGATCGTCTAGGAATTAATCAAGTTCGGCTCGGGGTCGATCTCAAGATCAGTTTGACCAGGCTCGAGCATGGCTTTGACTAAATTAATTTTGATGTGTTCATTAAGTGACCTTTGCTAATTTACACGCTTGGTGGCTTGACCTGAATGAAGTCGAGGTGATTTTTTGGAACTTCATAGCTCAATTGAGGTTCACCATCGTGGCTTATGTTTAATAACAAGATAGGAGGACTTGGATTTTGGCGGACTCCTTGGTAGTCGATTTTGGCCTTGGTAGTAGTAACTAGGCTTACACTAGCAAATATTCTCGTCTTCTCTCATCAAGACCTCAATAAACATAAAGGAAGAAAAATAGAGTACAGTAAAACAAAATGAGTCACTCCACAATTTACCCCCTTATCCCTCGTGTTGGCAGCGTCAACAGGCCTTTTGAGGCACTATGCCTCCATGGTACTGTTAATGGTGTTATTGCCCAGACAATTCCCAGTTAGAAAATGACAAGTCCAGCCTCGTTAAACATCTGTATGTGTAGCTATTTAGGGTTAAAGAGAAAAGTTTTAAGATTAATCTCGAACTTCCGTGACAAATGAATAGACTTTGGTGTGACATATCACATTAATAGTACTCCAAAACAAGCTTGGTGTGGACTAGTAGCCATAGGCCATGGAGATAAATTAGGTAGCCTTTTTTTGCACCTTGGATGTTTGTCCTAATCTTTTTTCGTGGCACATTTGTGCGGTTTAGCATGTGCGAGTGTCTTTGCCCCTTTTGTAGTTGTATCTTAGTTATTGTTTTTGCAACATAGGGCTGAAATCTTATCTATGCATCATATGGTTTTGGTCATATGGTTTCGACATGTCTCACGCTTATTTGACTTTACGCGGTCTCTAAAGTCTAAAACGGAGCTCTAATTGGTTGAAAATATAATTTTCTGAAAGGTGTTTGATTACAAATACGGAGTATGTAGGATTGTAGGATACTTTTGAAGTCTGCAATTTTTCTATTTAGATTTAGTCGTAGAAGATCATATCATGCTAATCGCTAAACTGAATAAAACGTGATATATGAGGTTGCTTCTGTTTTATAGTAGCTCAGTTCATCATTTTGTGTTAATGTGAAGCGGCTCTACAAGCACTGGCACTCCTACTCCGATCACAAATGTGCCAACAACATCTCCCACCACACCAAGCACTACTCCTGTAACTCCTATATATGGTGGTGGTGGTGGTGGTACTACCATTCCGATAACTCCAGTATCTGGCAGTGGGACCCCTCCATCCGGCACAGGCACAGGCACGGGCATGGGCACAGGAACAGGAACAGGAACTGGCACCGGCATGAACCCAACTACCACATCTCCTTACACACCAAATGTGGGAAACCCAACTAGCACCGGGGTTCTTGGTGGATCAGGGTTTGGATCAGGGTTACCCCCAACCGGATCCATGGATGACAACCATGGTTCCAAACCCGAGAGCATGAGCTTATGGTCAGCTCTTTTTGCACCGATGATGTTAGCCATCATGTATATGTAAAATTGAGAAATCGCAGTCCAAAGCAGCTTCTTGTGGTTCATTTGGGATTCCAGTGGTTCAGTTATCGTAATAGTAGGTCTGATTCGGTTCAGGTCATATGATGAAGCTTTACTGTAAGCTAAATAGGAGTATTTTGTGGTCTCACTCCAGGTCCTTCATCTAGCATATTGAAAACAGTATCGACTTTCGGATGGTGTTTTAGACTTATGATTAGCTTATGAGGAAGGTGTATTTTTATCTGTTCTATGGATATATTATATATTAGAATTAGATTAGCTAGGAAAGCTGAAAAAATGCTTTTAGTATTTAATTTGGTGAGCACCCTATGTTGGCAAAAATATGTACTCGAAGATTTTACCAGGATTATTCCGTATATTAGAAAGGCTGAAACAATGCTGCTATTGAGTTTAACTTTGATTAAAATACTCCTCAAAATAAAATTATAATAATGCAAACTATTTTCGGATACCAATACATGTAAAATAATACCACGGCTTGAGTTATAAGAATGTATTTTCTTGCTAAATATTTTTCTAAAATAAACTAACCTCAAAAAGAGAAAAATATCGTACACTAAAATTCCACAAAATATAGAATATAGAATAAGACGATTTTACGTTGTGTAACCGGTATTTGGTACCAGTGATTCAGGTCACTTTGTTGTTGTTTGCAATCTTAGGGTAAGATTATCCGTCAGACTCTCCAAAGTCTTAAGACTCTGCCACATCAGCTTTCCACTAACTTTATACATTATCCGTCAGACTCACCTCAAACTCTATTTTTCTACTTTCCACTTCACTTACTTTTCTTTTTCAAAAAAAGTTACTTTCCAATCATGATGGGGTCAAGACTCACCTAAAGTCTTTAAGTTGAGTCTTGGATTTCCAATACTCAACTTAAAACTTTGTCAAGACTTTTGTAAATTATTGGTAGTTTTGAGTGAGTCTTGTCTTAAGACTTACCAAAGTCTTGTTTCAAGACTACCAATAATCTTACCCTTAAGCTGCTACTTTTGACTAATAAAGTTACGCAGCTTGTGGAGCCAAAATCATGGCCATTGGTCCTTTTATAAATTGTTCCGCCATTAAAGACGTAATGGACCTTCATAGGATCCTTACTCGAAAATAAGAATATGGGCATCTGAGAGGTGGTGCCGCGTCTCAATACTACCTGATGATCTTATCCTCATTTAAAATCCGTATTTCTATTTTAAACAATTTTATTGAAAATTTGAAATGGATTAATATTACAAAATGTTATTTTTAACAGCAATAAAGACGGTAAATGAATTATTCAGGATAAACTTTACCAAGTTACAAAACAAATAGGCCTCTGGGTAACAGCAATAAGTGCAGAATTACAAAGGAGTTTCCACCTGAGTAATCCCATTTGAATGAGCACGCCCCTTCAAGAATTCCTTGTACCAAATCGCAGATAACTTCGGTTTTCTTTTCCGGTCCGGATCTTCCAAATCAACGTGGTACAGACCATAACTGTATTTGAACACTTCCAGTAGATCCAAGAATGACCATTGGAAATACCCCTTTACGTTCGATCCGTCCCTTTCAAACAGAACATGGACCATATTAGCAAACCGCATTTATAGTACTCGTATTACATAAATCGATCAGGCTGCAATGGTCGACTTGAGAACAAGTTATAAACCGAGACTTGATAAGAAATAATTTCGTAACCATTAATCTTTACTCGATAAGAATCCGAAACAATCCTGATAATGCAATCCTTGAAAATATATACTCCGTACCTCATAGCATTGAGCATGCTAGCAATAGAAGCAGTATGATATTCAATCCTTGATGCATCATTTAATCCTAAGTCACGCGGTGTCCAATAACCTTGAAAAACAAAAGATTCATCAAAATAAAACGAGAACGTAAATAAATAATTGAGACAAAGGGAGTAGGAAGAACGGAAGGACTAACCATTTTCTTGTATGTAAATGGGTGGATTGCCATAATCTCTCTTGAAGTATTCCAACAATCCCTTCATATACTAGTTTGTGAAAAAAAACCGAGTTAGCTGCAAAAGATTAATTAATAAAACTCGAAGTTCAAGTTTTTAACATTAGAAGGATAAATGAAAGTTGTCGTCTCACCATTCCTCCTAGTTCTCCTTTAGCTGCAAAATTTTAAGTTTTTGTAAGTTTAAAAATTAAACGAATGAACTATATCAACCAAAAGATTAAGATGATAGTTGAAGCCGAGTATACTTTAGTAAATGTAAGTAGATAGGAAAAACGTACGAGAGAGTTTAGCGGCCAAATCAGTAAGTAAAGTTTTAACTTCATTGTCACGACTACTAGGATCATCCTTAACCGCAGTACCAACGTAGCAATTCACTCCTATAAAGTCACATGAATCTTTTACAGCTTTCGATTCATCCTCCGTAAATGATGGAAGTCTTGTTCCTAATTGTTTCTTCAATGAATCTGGATATTTGCCGTGAATTAAAGGATCCATGATCCTGACAACAAAAATGAACAGTGGATGAGTAAAACATGCATTTTCCACCTTACAGTAAAAAATTTCCGACAACCAACATTACCCAAGTGGCTCAATGACTCCCGCAAATTGCAGACAATAGGAATACCGAAGTCAAATGCAGACAATAGGAATACCGAAGTCAAATGCAGACAATAATAAGAAAATATGTCACTCACCACCCAATGGTAAAATCGATGGCTCTTTGAGTTGCAATTGAATCTTGTTCATCATCGGTTTCTGGAAAATACCAGCTTGCATATAAATTTAAGCCTACAAATCCATGTTGGGTTTCCTGGAGAGCGTTTCTTCACGGCGTCAGTTCATTACTACGCATATTTTCAGGTAAATTCTATGATGCTAAACTTTTTTTTAGAATCATACCTTGTATTTTTCTCTGTATAATTTCACAGCTGAAGCATGTGCCAGAATTATATTGTGAGCTCTAATATACGGCTCAGACGACGGAGAAAAACTGCCCTCATCAAGACGCAGAGTTGAGAAATTATTTGCTTCATTGAATGTCGTCCAATACAAAACTCTGTCACCGAATTCTTTAAAGCACACATCTGCATATGCTCTGAAATCCTCTCTGTTTAAACATGTGACAGAAAATGAGAGTTTGTCATAAAATTCCATTTCCAAATATTTGTTGAATTGTGTCTCTCAGTGCTTACTCGGACCCGTCCATAGAATCCGGTCGGTCAGGTTCGCCAAAGACATGGATAGCATGCTAGCATTACATTATCTAACTTCCACAAAGGTTTGACGCTCTAAACTGTTCCAAACCTGTTAACCCGCTTGTCCATTGGACAACAAAATCCACATGGGCTTGCGCTGTGCCCGGTCCAAACCTGTTTTTAGTCGCCTCTTATTTATGCATACTTATGTAACCTAACATGTATATCCGACTCTGATAATGCAAGACAGCAAGAGTGGAATGTTCATACATAGCAAAGTGACAGTGACCTCAAGGTTCCCCTACATCATTCTCATTTTATCGGATAATACTTTAAATTCATTATTTTGGCACAACTGACAACCCCTGTAACAAGGTAAACGAAAGACTGACACGGAAAGTCGGAAAGAGTAGTAGTATACAAGGAAGATTAAGAGAGAGTACTAATGTAAGATCGTTACACAAATTGGTGACCCTTCAACCCATTATAAGCAGCCATAAGTGAGTCTGGCACGTCGAAATGCAACAAAGTGACGTGCGGTTGAATTCCTACGAAAAAATGATACATAGCCCAATTAACTTGCTTATAAGAGTCCAAGAAAAACTTAATTACATTAACTTGTTAATTTTGTTTTCTTACCATTGTTGACGAGTTCGTTGATAAGGTTGTTGTAATACTCTAGTCCTTTTGGGTTGACAGGTCCTCTACCTTCTGAAATTTACACGAATTCTTGTATGAGACAATATACTTCCGAAATGAAAAGAAAGAATGTATTTTCGTGAATAAAGAAAAGAAGAAATTGGGGAAAACATGAAAAAAATACATTGTAGTAAGAAGAGGTACCAGGAATCAGTCTAGACCATGAAATGGAAAATCTGTATGCATCTAATCCTGTTTCCACCATCAATTGGACATCTTCCTATTACAGACAAAAAAAGTGACCGTAAGAAAACAAGTTGGTAAAGTCACGGGAGGTGATACACAAATGAATCTTTGTTATCATTGTTATTGAGATTCATATCACGCCCTTCCTTAGCTGGTAAAGTTATGTAAAGTGGTACTCATAACATTGAATTCAAGTCCCGTCTGCAGGCCCGTCTTAGAGCCCGTGTGTCCCTACAGCGCCCCCAAATTTTGTTGCCAAAAGTCAGCCAACCCAAGTATGCATTGAATTTACAAAAATTTGGAAATCACAAGCGATTCTGAAGTGCAAGAATTAGGCCCCATTCCCCAAAATTAGTAACAATCTCTACTTCCCACAAATCTCCACCAAAGCCTGTCAAGCTCTCTCGAAAACTCCAATGGGAGCCTTTCAAGGGACTCATTATGTGTATATATAAAATCAACTTAGATCTTCTCCATTTCTTCTCTCCATTTTCTTTCAACTACTCGGATTATAATTTAGAACGATTTAACGGTGCAAGTGATTGATAAGATAAATGAGAAATAATAATATAATATAGGAATGTGAGAGAAATGAGAAGGAAAGGGAGAGGATCCTTGCTAGATAATATAGGAATGTGATCGATAAGGTAAATGAGAAATAATAATACAACAACCAACATTACTCCAGTGCGTCAATGACTCCCGCAAATTGCGGGGTAAGGGGAGGGTCAGATGTACGCAGCCTTACGCTTGTGTTAGCAACACAAAGAGGTTTCCGAATGAACGAAGATGAAAATTGCGTCGAAAACTGCATCGAACGACCGCTAATTCACAAAAGCAAGAAGCGCAACCTCTATGAGATCAATCTAATCTAATATTCCCTCCATTCAAAATCTAAACACAACATTTCATTTTTTGACAGTATTCAAAGGAAATCTTCAAAATCTAAGCAATATATAAGAGAAATGAACAGAATCAAAGTGTATTGAAGAACAAAACATAAGTTAAACTAATTAAAATTAAATTAATTTGAAATTAAGTTTAGCAAAGTTACTGACCTTGTACTTTTTGTACCCTTCGATTCCTTTAGTCAAATCATTTCCACTCATACGACCTGCAATAAATTAAACTACAATGAAGGGAATCGTAAAGTACTCCATCCTAGAGATTGAAGTGGACCGTGTCATTCCGTGCCTCATGCTGATCCACCGTGCCTTGAGAAGAAAAGGGCACGGGGATGTGGGTTTATTCGAGTGGTATTATTTCGTGCCGATGAAATGAAAATGAAAGCCCAGGTGGTACGACTGGTCGTGTGCCGTGCTTGGGCATGTTCAAGCAATACCTCCACTTAAACCTTATTTCTTTGTATTTTTGGCGTGTAATGTGAGTCATGCCATGCCTGGCTATGCACAATCTCAAACAAACTGCGTACTTTTGGACGTGTCAGTCCAACAACCCACGTGCACATTTCCATGTCTACGGAGTATTATTAATGCGTACTTGGTATAATTTAATTCAAGATGGTATAAGCCAATTCAATGAATTTATCTATTGAATAGTAAACTTTGAACAATATCATCAGCATTTCACCATGCCATATATGTTACCTAGGGTGTGTTAAGATGTCTAGGGGTTCCAACTCACACGTGCATAAAAAGGTAGTAACAGCGAGTTTCCTCGTTTTAGAAGAAAAAAACCCTTATTTTTTTATATCAAAAGTAATAGGAATATTTATAATAGTTAGGCTTCAACCATCACCTTAAGGTTTTGGTTGAGATGGATTTCATCTATCATGGTATCAGAGCCAGTGTGACCGAAGGTCACGGGTTCGAATTCTGTCAACCTCAAAACTCTTCAAAAACTCACGAAGTGGAACCTCAACCCATGGTACGGAGGAGCATGTGCACTAACCACTCTTCAAGCCCAATGGGCATTTGAGTAAGAGAGCGTAATAAAAATATTTATAATAGTAGAGCCTCAACCATGACCATTGAGAATAAAAGGCGAATATCGTACTTAAAAATGCTTCGAATGCGGTGGATGTCTTCCCATCTTCAAGTGTTGCACCCTCGACCTGTAATATGATAAATTTGTTTGAACATATCCGTGAGGGGTAAGGGGTAATAGTATAAGATAACTTTGAAAAAATTTAAATATTTAAACTAAAAATTTCCGAATTTTCAAATTTTAGCGAGGGCGAATGATCATAGTATCAGAAATGAAGACATATAGTTATTCCCCAAAGAATGCTATACAAATTTTGCATCAAGAAGATTAAATGAAATTAAATAGCATAAGAAAGAGTGTGTAAAGAAAATTTCCTGAGAAGCCGACGTGCCGGACCCGAAAATGAAATCGGAAGGGAAATCTAATCGGCTGAGGACGGTACTCATGACTTGGGTTTGCGTTACTAGTGTAATTAACACAAAATGATTAAATTTCTGTATTTATTTAGGAACACTGCAAAGTGAATTAGCGAGGTATACTTATAGCAGTTGTATTTTGTAGATAAATATACAAGTAGTAAATTTAATGTTGTTACAAAAAATTGAGTATAAATAATGGACAATTGTTGCATTTTTATAATGTATACACAATTGGAGCACGTGTAAGAACAAGGGAAAATAACCTTAAAATGGATTTTTTTCGTCTAAATTAAAAACAAATAAATGATAAAAGGGAAATATTTCCTGATAAAATGTTACCATTAAAACGTGATAATTTTAGTTATAACATTTTTAGATAATTACTTTATATTATTAAATGTTGATATTTTCTCATCTTAAGATAAACTTACTGCTTTGCTTAAGACATCAGCTCACAAGGCCGATTATAAATTATAGGAAAGTTTGACATTTTTCCCGAAATACCCAATTTTTTGTTCCGGAAAATTTTAAGAGCCCATAACTCGTGTTTACGAGGTCATAAAGTTACGATTTTTTTTCAAATTGATCTTCTTTCACAGTACTACGAGTTGAAAAAAAAATTGTCAAGTTCCGAACTCGTGACGAAGAGATATGGTCAGTCAAAGGTTGTTCGGTCAAAAAAACTTTAACATACAAAAGCTTCTAGCCACGGGATCCAAATACGACAATTTTTTTTTTCAAATCGTAATTCTCAGAAAGATAATCGATTTGAAAAAAAAAATCGTAACTTTATGACCTCGTAAACACGAATTATGAGCTTTTAAACTTTTCCGGAACAAAAAATTGGGTATTTCGGGCAATTTGGCAAACTTTAGGGATATCGCGTGCATTATCCGTAAATTATAATGGTAACGGTGTTTGAACTCGGATTTTGAGTATTATTTAACCAACTAAACTAGGTAACATATGTTGTTAACACCTATTATCTAGACAACTTTTTTGGTCAATATATAGTACTTATTTGATCCGTTTTATCATTATAATGAACAATAATTGTCTCATACGATTAAAACGGGTTAAATAGATCTTTTACTGAAAAGTTTTTTTTTGGGAGTATAGTATCCGTCTGATCATAAATTTTACGGAGTATGTTCTTATTACTGTAGGAGCGCGTGCAACACGAGGGGAGGGAAAGGGTTACGGCCCGTGCACCACGGTAGTAATCTTTTCTCTAAGTATGGGAGTGGTAGTACGATCCACGAGGTCCCGTATTCGCAATTATTTCTCTTTTATTGGTCTAAAATGGACTTATCAAACTTGATTCGACCACTTTATCAACTAAAATTAAACAATTTATTTGTCAGAATTTTGAAGTTCAACCTGAAAATGGAGAGACTAATAATTAAGAGAAGTTCTTGCTTAATACGGTTATTATCTGTCTTAAGATTAAGACGAATAGTGGCCCTCTGCTCCTCTCACACAAATGTAAGTGGGAGGCAAGTGGGTATATCCATTTCCCACCCACTTGCCTCCCACTTACATTTTGTGACAGAGTTTAAGACGGATAGTGGTCGTCTTAAATGAGAATTTGTGAATAATTAATTCAATATCCTGAATTAGACACAATTTTGATTCTCTTCATTATTTCCTCTCTCTATTTCTTTTAAACGGTCAAGATTATTTACTAAAACGATCTAACATTCATCAATAGAAATAATGGATGATTTAGGTGACAAAAAACAGTACTTTTTATCAAAAACAACCTTTAAAAAAACTGTTTGCAAAACACCGCCTTTTAAAAAAAAAGTTTGTCAAACACAACCTGTAATAATTTTTTTTTGCTAAACACGACATTTTGGTCGAAGTTTGATCAAAATTAAAAAAAAAATACGGCGATATATTATACTCTCTTCCATCCAAACCAAAGGTAAACCTGACAAAAGTAACCCGACCCGAAAAGGCTGACCCGAGACCCGAAATGACCCGACCCGAAAAGGCTGACCCGAGACCCGAAATGACCCGAACTACATCACCCGAATGTGACCCGAAAACCCGAACATGACCCGACCCGACCCGAACATGACCCAAACTCTTGACCCGTAACTGACTCAACCCGAAAATGACCCGGTTCTGAAACCACCCAACCCGAAAATGACCTGACAAAACATAACTCTAATTGAACTGAAAAGACTTGAAATTATTTTTTCTCTCTTATTCATAGACCCGAAAATATCCCGACTCAAAATAACCCGACCCGGTTATCTGAAACTGACCCGACGAACAAACCCAAAATAGACCCGAAACCCGAAATGACCCGAGGCGATCCGAATTAACCCGAAATCAATGAAAGACCCGAACTGACCCGACCCGAACTGACTCGACCCGAATCCGACCCGTTAACCCGATTTGCCAGGTCTAACCAAAGGTAACATTGTCTTTTTTCTCGGCCAGCCTTAAAAAACTTTGACCAAGAATATCGTTAAAAATATGAAATTTTGGAAAACGAAACTTATTTATTTAGATTTGTTGTGAAAAGTCTTTCATAAAATTATATTTTTTGTACGGAAAAATTACGTAATAACGGCGAAAAATACGGTCAAAGTATTGCCTTGAAGAGCACCCAAAAGCAAGTGTTACCTTTGATTTGGATGAGAGATAATATTCATTAATCTTTACTTTGTGTCGGGTCGGGCCAAAAGCTTGACCTATGTCCTGGCGGCTTGTTTTGGATCCGGCCACAGTCTTTTTAGATTCAACTGTAAGGGTAAAATTATCAGCAAGACTCTTCCAAGTCTTAAGACTCTGCCACATCAGCTTTCCACTAACTTTTATTATTTATTTATTGTTCAGACTTACCTTAGACTTTATACATTATCCGTCAGACTCACCTCAGACTCTACTTTTCCACTTTACTTTTTTTTTTTTTTATAAAAAGAAGTGCTACATGTGATCCATTCATTGGATAGTTTTCATTAGAGGTGGGGTCAAGACTCACCCAAAGTCTTAAGTTGAGTCTTGGATTTTCAAGACTCGATTTAAGACTTTCTTAAAACTAGGATAGATTATTGGTAGTTTTGAGCGAGTCTTGTCTCAAGACTACCAATAATCTTACCCTAAAGCTTAAGCCCCATCAAAATATCAAGTCCGAACCCAAAACTCTATTAGTTTCTTAATTCAGCTCACTTCCACTGCACGTCTGCACTGAAAGTCGTGCCCAGCTCTTGTTTTTGGGTATTTACAAATCCACTTAAAAAGCCCAATAAATGATCCACATTTATTGGCCTAGTCCAAGTCAACATATGGACCAAAATATGCATAGCCAATTGTGATAGGTTGTATTGAAGTATAGAACTAATGTACATCCCGTGCTACAACAGAATATTTTTTAGTTTTGTTTTATAAAAGAGACATTTTCATTAAATTAACTGTACTTGTTGGTTAATGTTATACACTTATAATGTACTAATATCATCGTAGTAAGAGATAGAAAATGCAAGTTTATTATCATAAAAAAACACTTTAGGTTAAGTTATTTTTGTCTTAAACAATTTTTACTTTACTAAAAAAAATAAAAAAAAATATAATGCTATAACATTGCATGAAACTAATTTATGACACTAAAACACAATTAAGTAATATAAAATCTAATTAGAAAGCGTATCAACCTTATAACAAAAACAGGTAAAAACAGTATACCATGCACACCTTTAAAAAGACGATTTACGAATAATTAAACTAATATTTTTTTTATTTCTAATTAAAAAAATACATAAAAATTGTTACGTCCTTCACAAAAATAAACCATATTTAGAGTGTAACTGATGAAAGATAATATAAAAATAGATTTACGTAATTTTAGAGTATAAATGATTAACAATAATTATGGTAAAGATTGCATAAGAAGCAAATTTGCGTAATTTTAGAGTATAACTGATGAAGAGTAATATTTATGAAAAATGATTTCATAATAAATTAGGGATAGTGATTGTTTCTTGTAAAAGAGGTAAAATAAAAATGAATATAAATTTGTTATTTT